>JASAMX010006304.1:0-21100 GCA_030248175.1 Microlaimidae sp. YZB2_3
ACTAGTGGAAGATAGCCCAAGAGCTAGTGCCTGTAGTGGTTTCCACACAAGTGGAAGAAGGCCCAAGAGCTAGTGCCATGTTCCCATCGACATAGTCACTTTCTAGCTCCGTATGTAGCACGATGTAGGCTAATTCTTTTTGGAGTGGGATTTTTGTCTTTATGGAGTACCCATATTAGCCTCTTTTATGATTAAAAAGTGGGTTAATGCGGTTTGCATGATAGTAGGTTTCCATTGACACTGGGGTATAAAGACGCAGTATGTAACTATTTAGGATATAGGTAGGACGCACTGCGTTTAATATTTGGTAGCTAAGATGACATTAAGAAGGTAGATAAAAGTATGTAAAAATAGGTATATTAAATACTTTTAGGAGCACTTAAACTGTTTATTAACTGATATGTTAATGTGTATAATTCAACGTTGCAACGGCTTTATCGCGTAAATTTAAGATTTGCTTCATAGGAGGCAAAACTAAAAAAGACGCATAAAGCTAGAATGTTAATACTAACTCATAGGAGTTATATAGGCGACACGTGTTTCGGACGTAAAGACCTCATCAGGCCAAATATTAACATTCCGTAAAGTTTTAATAAGAACGCTTGAAATTATTATTATGCACAAAATTGTGCGGTGCTCCAAATGAATTAAGCTGCTTGGGTAAACGGACGCTACGTGGCGTTCGTGTTGTCACAAGAGGTGTGTGTTAGATTTCACAGCCAATGAGGACATAGCTTTACCTGTCCCGGGATTTGTATGAAATACTCGACATGTGAGCTCTCTCTTTCTTGTTACCCTTGGTAACGATATTAAAAATGCCTTTTTTGGCGACGTTTAAGTGAAGGGGAACGAGTGTGGGCACGGCGGAAACTTTATTTTGGGGTAGAAAGTTTCTCTATGCGGAAAATAAGGAGAACACTCGCGTATGGGGCTAAGAGCTAATGTCGGGGAGTGGGAGAAGACTGTACGGAAAGGAGTAGGTGAGGAATGAATAAGGGAAAGGATTGTATCATGTGCACGAGGTCTTTCGACCTCGTGGGGCTGGCAGTTATGGGACTTAACTGCGTAGGGTACCGGATATGCCGGGGCTAAGAGTAGCCCAAAGCTGCAAGGTAATTATTACCTTGGGAAATGGCAGCTTTAAAAGGAGGGAAGGCCACGGTTACCACTACAGGGATGGCACATGATACGGGGGAATAAATATGTGTCAATAATATGTAACTGTGTGGGATATTTGACCGATCCTGCCGGTCGTGCGTAATAAACTTTCTCCTTGAATTATCGAGTTTCACGACTCTAAATCCGTAAGATTTTTAAATTGAAAATAATTTTTTTGGAGAAAATAAATATTCTTTTCCTGAAAAGGAAAAGAGTTTTTGGGAAAAAGGGCGGGCTGTTTCGCACTAAGAAAGGCGGAGAAAGTGACAAGATTGGTTTGACTGCGCAGATGGCCCTCTCAAATTTCGCGCGCGCAGATATGGGGTGTGGCTCGACGCTGATTGGCCTTCTCACCCAGCGAGAGGCCTTCGCGCTGATTTTGAATTTCGTTCTTATGGACACTTCTGGTACATTTGCGAATGACGCCATTAATATAATTAGACTGTATATAACTTTTAAAATCTTTAGAATACATAGCAAGTATATAAATAGGCAGGGCAGACCAGGCCCAGTTTTGACTATTATATTAAATTTATATTATGGCGGGGCATTTTAATTTTGATAACTGCTTTTTTGCCTTTATATCCGTTAATATGTTACCAATTAAGTTGTTAAGTGTAATGTTAAGTTAAGTGGTAGTATGCAATGTTTTTATGTGATTCTTGGTACAGGATTGTAGCAATTAACACGCATATATGAGGTTTATTTGGAAAAAGGCCACTTGTAGATATGCAATATAATAAAATACAATATAATAAAGTGTTGGCGTAATAAATGTACCACGTTAAATAAACACAGAAATGCGGGGTTGTGACACGGCACTTGATCCGTGATTTTGTGCCTTTTATGAGCCAAAATTTTAAGGTGTTTAGAGTTAAAAATAAAAACCTAGAAGGTTTTTACAGTTAAAATAGGAATAAAAACGACAGAAAACCGTAGCTATCGATGTGTTATTACAAAGCGGCGAATATAAACAAACAGCATTTTCTTTTTTTAAAAATAGCTGTATACATATTTAATTACACACTTCATGTGTAGCTTAAACAGATAAACACAACAGTGTACCAAAATTTAAAGCATAAAATTAAAGTACCAGGGAGTACTGTTTACAAGGTTATGTATAAGCAGAAAGAAATATTAAAAGTATATGTATTCAAACGACATTTATGCCTATTGCTAATTTAATGAATGGTAGTTTTATAAATTTATAAAATAATAATTTAATAATATAAGTGTTACAAACCGATCAGTAAAACTTGCTGAGGAGTTCTCAGTATTTCGTGGCTGGTTTGGTTTTTACTTTTTTGTCAGTAAACCAGTCTTGCTATCATATTACGGTTATAACATAATATTTTTATATTATTTTCTGATTCATGAGTAGTTTAACTCAAATAAAGTATTTTTATTCTTAAATTATTTTGGTGTGTGCGGTAATTTGTTAGCTTATGTTGCCTACTGAAGTTCACGTAGGATTAAAATTAAAACGGCCGAAGTTTTATAGCCATACAATTGTTTGACGATTCGGCTTAGGGTAAACTAACTATTGCGAGTATCGAGTTCGTTTGAATACGTTAAAAAAGGCGATATGCGTCTAAAATGGTATTACCGCCACCGAAGCAGTGAAATGTGTGAACGGTGCTCCTCAAATTTGCAAGGAGAAAGTATTGCCCGAGTGCCCAGCCAGGCACATTTAAGCCAGCCGAGGCCGTTTTGCCCTTAGACAAACGCGGTACCACTGATAGCAACCAAAATTCACTCATACAAATTTGGAAGATATCCGTTTACCATATTTATCACATGCCTTTTTACAGTGTTAGTGCAGGTACCTTATTGGATAACCGAAGCCATCGACAAGGGCCATTTAATTGCATATTGCCTTATGTAAGGATAGTAAAGACGGAAGGCTTGACTTGCTGCTTAAAAATGCACTCGGTCGGTCGCAATTATTTTGAGACAAATAAGTTTTCTTCGAATAAAAAATTGTCGTGTTTATATAAAGCAAAACATATAATTCCTTAAGATTTATTATATGATGCTTACACGGCTTGGGTTTTTGCCTCCGAATGTTCGCGTTATTTCACTGTTTGGTCGGAAATGTCTCAGGGTTATCGGATCATGCTAAGTGCTATTCAGATGACTGGGATTCTTTTCTATTTTTTATTATTATTTATTTCGAAGTTTAATGCTCATATGAGACTCGCGTGACTGCTGTCTTTCGAAATTCGAGCATGTAAGCACTTGTGAAAATAGAGCATGTCCTTAAGTGCATACCAAAAAATTCAAGCCTGAACGTATTTTGTGACGTTTCCGTTTTACTTTTGTTTTTATTTTTTGACATATACGCAAAAGACAATAATTTACACAAAATCGTAGTGCAACCGTACACAGCAAATTTTTTTAAAGTGAGAGTACTTGTTAGCGGTTAGATTTGAAGATATTACTTGTTACTTTTGTGAAGCCTAAATACAAGTCGCTTTTAGCCGTTATATCTATGTGGCTACTTTTATCTCTTATTAGACAAAAAGTAGACGCTGTTTATTTGGCGTTAGGAAACAGACCATTAATTATTAGTGTATTTATTCTAGAAATGAAGGTAATGCGATGGTTTAAGGGATAGCTATAAACCTTATAGATATGCGGTTTTTCAGTAACACTTATACTATATTACCCGTTTTAGGCGTATGTATGTTGGGTTATTTTTATTATTTGTATAATCGTTTTCCAATATACAACGATTTTATTGGGAGTTAGGGCATTGAGTATAGTTTGTGCGATTTCAAACGCGGTCAAAATAGCTGGATAAGTCATAAGGTTTCTCATTGCCTGCTTTAGCTTAAAAGAGTTTATATATTCGCCATAGCACTTCGAGGCTTTCTGCTGTGCGCATTAGGGTTGTTCTTTGGGACATAATTTTATTTTAATAACTCGGTGGTTAATCGCGAATATTATGAGGGTAACGTTAGCACAGTCAACCGAATCCATGTCGTGAGGCATAACACCCCCAGCCCCGTCCAGATGGTCGCAACTGAGTGACGCTCGTACGGGCTCGGTACTGCAAGAGGGACTTTTAGCTACCGCTCTGAAACGTGCTGGCACCATAGGGTGACAACATCCAACTGTCGTTGCAGAAGGACTTTTAGCCCCAGTTAAGTAGCCCGCTGCCTCCATAGGGCGACAGCATCCCTCCTGGGTCCCGCTTTGTAAGTAATAGTAGTTTTCCACACTAGTGGAAGATAGCCCAAGAGCTAGTGCCATGTTCCCATCGACATAGTCACTTTCTAGCCTCTCCGTATGTAGCACAATATAGGCTAATTCTTTTTTAGAGTGGGATTTTAGTATTTATGGAGTACCCATATTAGCCTTTTTTAGGCTTAAAACGCGGGTTAATGCGGTTTGCATGATAGTAGGTTTCCATTGACACTGGGGTTTAAAGACGCAGTATGTAAATATTAAGGATGTAGGTGGGACGCACTGCCTTTAATATTTGGTAACTAAGATGAAATCAAGAAGGTACATAAACGTATGTAAAAATAGGTATATTAGTTTTCCACACTAGTGGAAGATAGCCCAAGAGCTAGTGCATGTAGTGGTTTCCACACAAGTGGAAGAAGGCCCAAGAGCTAGTGCCATGTTCCCATCGACATAGTCACTTTCTAGCTCCGTATGTAGCACGATGTAGGCTAATTCTTTTTGGAGTGGGATTTTCGTCTTTATGGAGTACCCATGTTAGCCTCTTTTATGCTAAAGAGTGGGTTAATGCGGTTTGCATAGTAGTAGGTTTCCATTGACACTGGGGTATAAAGACGCAGTATGTAACTATTTAGGATATAGGTAGGACGCACTGCGTTTAATATTTGGTAGCTAAGATGACATTAAGAAGGTAGATAAAAGTATGTAAAAATAGGTATATTAAATACTTTTAGGAGCACTTAAACTGTTTATTAACTGATATGTTAATGTGTATAATTCAACGTTGCAACGGCTTTATCGCGTAAATTTAAGATTTGCTTCATAGGAGGCAAAACTAAAAAAGACGCATAAAGCTAGAATGTTAATACTAACTCATAGGAGTTATATAGGCGACACGTGTTTCGGACGTAAAGACCTCATCAGGCCAAATATTAACATTCCGTAAAGTTTTAATAAGAACGCTTGAAATTATTATTATGCACAAAATTGTGCGGTGCTCCAAATGAATTAAGCTGCTTGGGTAAACGGACGCTACGTGGCGTTCGTGTTGTCACAAGAGGTGTGCGTTAGAGAAAATATTTTTATCACTTTTCACACAAGGTTATAATTTTTTAATAGAGATTTAAAAGGTTATCACTTTTTTATACAAATAATTCCTCAAAATTTTGTTTTTTTATATTTTTTATTGTTGAATGAAATTTTAACATACTTAGCATGGGGTATATGGAAAACTACTGTAATTTGTCTGGATTAACTTACTCCAAGTTATCCCATGAGTATACTGTAGTATATCCAGGAGTGTACTCCGGATACACACACACGGTATACACCGTGTATACCCCACTTTGTAAATTCCGGCCCATGACAAAATTCACCATACCATAGTGCTAATTTACCATAACAATTATAAATGCGTTTGCAAACTAAAATTTGTTTAAAAAGCTTAGTTTTAATCATGAAAGCATTAAAAATGGCTAAATTTTTTCGTAAGCCTAAGCAAAACCCTAAAATCAAGCTAAATTTTATCATAAGAAATTTTATTTGTATTTTCCAAGCCTCAAAATTTTAAGCAAATATTGCAAACGCATTATGTGAATTGACACCACTCTATGGTTATTTTGTAACGTTTATGGTAAATTTGGCCTTTGATAAATTTGTCAATGGTGTTCTTATAGGGACCTACCTGGCGCGTAGGCGCTGCGTCCATGATGTATGCACATCTAAAAGCATGGAATAAAACCAATAAACTGCATGAAAAAAACGCGCATGGGGTTATTTGGTGAGTTATAATTGTTTTAAACAAAATTTGCATATACATCATGATCGATGGCACAGTTTGTCATATCACAAAATCGTGATTATCAGAGGAATTATTTGTATAAAAAACTGATAAACTTTTAAATTTCTAATAAATAATTGCAAACTTGTGTTGAAAGTGGCAGAACAATATATTGTGAATATATCTTAAACAAGGAATTTTTCAAATAAAAAAATAAAAATACAAATTTTATCTTTTTGATCGCGGCGCCATACAAATTTTATTTTATTTTTTCCAAAAAAATATTTTATTTGAGAAAAATTTTTTTATCACTTTTCACACAAGGTTATAATTTTTTAATAGAAATTTAAAAGGTTATCACTTTTTTATACAAATAATTCATCAAAATTTTGTTTTTTTTATATTTTTTTATTGTTGAATGAAATTTTAACATACTTAGCATGGGGTATATGGAAAACTACTGTAATTTGTCTGGATAAACTTACTCCAAGTTATACCACGAGTATACTGTAGTATATCCAGGTGTGTACTCCGGATACACATACACACGGTATACACCGTGTATACCCCACTTTGTAAATTTCGGCCCATGACAAAATTCACCATACCATAGTGCTAATTTAACGTAACACTTATAAATGGGTTTGCAAACTAAAGTTTGTTTAAAAAACTTAGTTTTAATCATGAAAGCATTAAAAATGGCTAAATTCTTTCCTAAGCCTAAGCAAAACCCTAAAATCAAGCTAAATTTTATCATCAGAAATTTTATTTGTATTTTCCAAGCCTCAAAATTTAAAGCAAATATTGCAAACGCATTATGCGAATTGACACCACTCTATGGTTATTTTGTAACGTTTATGGAAAAATTTGGCCTTTAATAAATTCAATGGTGTTCTTATAGGGACCTACCTGGCGCGTAGGCGCTGCGTCCATGATGTATGCACATCTAAAAGCATGGAATAAAACCAATAAACTGCATGAAAAAAACGCGCATGGGGGTTATTTAATCAGTTAACAGAATCAAACAGGAGCTGATCCACTAACAGAAAGTTATCTACTGG
The DNA here is from genome assembly GCA_030248175.1 of Microlaimidae sp. YZB2_3. Taxonomy (NCBI): domain Eukaryota; kingdom Metazoa; phylum Nematoda; class Chromadorea; order Desmodorida; family Microlaimidae; species Microlaimidae sp. YZB2_3. The sequence continues at coordinate 7,189 of JASAMX010006304.1, forward strand.
CTAAGTTAGCTGTTTACTAAAAACATCTTTTATTGCTTGAATTTTGCTTTCTTTCTCTGGTAAAATTTCACATTGTTTTGGTTTAAAGTGAAAAACAATGTTTTTTTCTCATAATCAGCTAACTTAGCTGGTTGTTAACATGTTGTTAGTGGACTGGCTTCAGAAAACCACCTCTCAAAAAAAGAAAAAAAAGAGACAAACTATATGACACCATCCCCATAAACCCAAAAATTTTATTTTTTCTAAACCTAAGAAAAACCCAAAAAAATCAAAAACTCTGTTATGATAGTTTTGTTAATTAATGGTGTCTTTCTTGAAAAAAATATGTTATAATTATAAAAGTTTAAAAATTCAAAAAAAAGGTGTTTTTTTGTTTGAAATAAAAACTAAAAAAACAACTAAAACCTACTAAAAATTATTGAACCAACCTCCCAAAAAACATCAACCACTTACCTGTGAAAAGAATGGAAAGGGACTGGTACTAATAGAAATATCACCACTGCAGTCACATAAAAATTTGTATATTATTATAACTGGAAAAATGCTCAATGTTAGATGGAGTTACCTTAAGGAATCCCCTATAACTTGCAATTTAAAGTAATAAACATAAAGTTTAGTAAACATATGTAATTAATAATGAGCTATCGATTGATAACACTAGTTTTGTGGCGGCGTTGCTGCGTGGGGCGCCATGGCGTGAGCTGTAAGCGGCATGAGAAGGCCAAAAACCTAAATAATCTCACTTATGCACATTGAATCAGCTATAACTTTAAATTAAATAAACTAACAGTCATGAAATTTTGTATACAATTAAAACGTTTGTCCAAAATTAGGTCTTTTTTATACAAACTTCTTTAAATTTTGTAGAATCTGATAAAATATCGAACATTTTATTGAGATAAGACTGACGATCTAATAAAACAACTGAATTGCCCTTATCTGACTTTTGAATAACAAGATTTTTTTGAGAACGTAATTCCTGAAGAGCTTTCCGTTTCGATTTTGACAAAACTTAAGGTCTAACCGAACCATTGTATTGATAAAACGATGATAAAGCAGTTTTCTTGAATAAAGTCTTAATAAAATCTTGACTACTATTAAACACAGGGAGTTTTCTAATTGACCTATTTCTTTTTTGTAGTAATTTACATATTTATTGTAGGAACTTTAAGCTTTATCAATTTTCGCCCTTAAGTACTTAAGTACAAAATTTATTTAGAATTTATTTATATTCTTTTTGTAATCCTGTATAATTTAAATTTTAAAATATTAGGCATTTAATTTTTATTATACCGGTTTAACTTTATATTGTATTCATTCCTATTTATTATAGTGTATAACTGAAGATGACCAAAGATTATAAGGTCCAAAGCTTTTGTATTAATTATGTAGACAATAAACGTTTTAACCTTTGTTTGTATCACTTTATCAAGATTTCTGTTTCCCCTAGGAAAATCTATTGCTAAAATGTAAATATGTTTTAAATTAATCCACGCAAATAAAAAAATTGGGAGGTATTTTAACTCATAAAATCATAAATTTTGTGATTGATCTGCGCAAATCAAAAATTTTGAGAGGTATTTAGCACATAAAAGAATAGGCTTGAGATTAATTCCCGCAAATAAAAAAATTCGGGGCAAATTTTAGCTTTTAAATCATATCATAATGTTGCGTTTTTTGTTGTTCTGTGCAAATAAAAACATTCGGGGGTATTTTAGCTCATAAAATCATAATGTTTTGAAGTCTTGGGGTATTTTAGTTTCTAAATCATAGGGTTTAGGTTAATCCGCGTGAGAATAAAAAAAATTGGACGTTTTTTTGCTCCTAAAGTAATATGATTTAAATTAATTCTTGTTAATTAGATAATGAATGCTTCTGATATTTTATCTGCTAAAGTCATAACATTAGGGCAAACCGCACAAATAATAAAAAATTGGGGTATTTTAGCTATTAAAATCCTATGTTTTAGGTTGATTCCTGAAATAAAAAAATTTGGGGACTATTTAAGCTCTGAAAATTGTAAGGTTTAGGTTAATCCACACAAATAGAAAAATTCAGGGTGTTTTAGCTCTTAAAATCATAAAGTGTAGGTTAATTCATACAATTAATAAAAATCAAGGTGTTTTTGCTATTAAAATCCCATATTATAAAATATAAAATCCTATCCGCGCAAATAAAAAAAATTAATGCATTTTAAGCATCTTCGGACATTTTAAATACTAAATTTTTGTCCAATTTTTTTTATTTTTTAATCACAATGTCTTAGCTTTTTTTAGTAAAAATTATAGGTTTTGATTGTAAATTAGAGATAACAATTATACCACTTTAAAGTTTTCTTGACGGGAAAAGGGGTCGGATTTAAAATTCTAGAGGTGGAGGGGGGTCTGGGTGAAAATTTCGGACTCAATGGAACAATTATATAGGATGAATCATGGTGGATTTGGTAGATAAATTAAACGATTCATTTCAATTTTATATAATTTATAATTCATACTTCTGAAAATTTGAAACGATAACAGTTTAGAGTAAAAAATATTGAAATTTTGGTAATGGGAGCCCACTTTATTTTTTCTAGAGGGATAGGGCAAACTTTTGAGGCTAGGGGGTGAAAGGTAGATTATGCCTGCCCTTTCCTTGTTCATAGATGATTGCGGTTGTTTCAAATAAAAAAATCACGTATATCACGTCACTTTCCACTCTAGTGCAGGCTGATTTCCGTTCACCCATCAACCGATACAGCAATCGCGGCAGTTATGCAGCTAATAATAATGTTTTTAAACAGTTTTTTTGTTTGTAAGATATATGCATTATTGTGAAAATAAAAATGCTACCAAACTTAAAAAAATGGCATTTTATTAAAATTTCAAGGTTGTTAAAATATATAAACAATCTAAAACGCTCTGGAGCTCTTTTTTAATTGAGATCTTAAACTTTCTTTATTTACCTAGAAAAAGATTCATTTGCATTTTCAAAATTTTTTTGATGTTTCATAATCATTAATAGGTTTAAAAAAGGTTTTAAATAAAATTAAAATATTCACAAAAAATCTTGCAGAATATTTCCTGGTTTTAAAAGCTCCAGAGCTCGGAGTCAGGGCAAATCACTTTTTAACAGACTATTTAAAAAAAGTGATAAAATTTATGATAAAAGCAGATAAAAATTTACTTTAAAAAGCGCACCGTTTGTAACATTTTGCAAAAAACTTAAATTTAAATATTTAACCTTTACTAATACTTTTTACTTCATAAATCATCCTGTCGAATTCCGGTCATCTAAAGCGGAGGGCGCTCTGGAGCTCAAGAGTACCGGAATTCTGCCTTTTATTGAAGCGGTTTTAAGCTTATTTAAGCTTTACATATGTTTTAAATTATTCTACACGCTTTAAGGTTATTCCTTTATTTTTTAAAATGTTTATAAAAATTTTGTTTATAAAAAAATTGACAAAATAATCCACAGTATTTAACTATACACAAAATTAGTACAAATATAAGGCAGCCTTTGGAATACCTCCACAGTTCCAAAAAAGCAGAGCTCCGCTTCAAAGCTCAGGAACTTGAAGTTCCGGTTAACATTGCTGCCACACATATATAATTTATATTGCATTTTTATAGGCTTATTACTGCTTCAACTTGTGCTACCCGGGTCTGGTCAAAAATATATAAGCTTTCTTGGAGCTGTTGTTTGGAATCAAAAACACAATGGGAAAGGGATCTCCTGCAAACAAGCAACTTCTTGCAAGATTGGAAATACAAAAACAGTCCGTTTGACGCCAAAAAAAGAAGATTATAACTTTTATTTGATATGAACTGTCTTTTGTGAATTTTTCAGATTGGGGTAACTGGCCAGATTTCGGCCACCGGCTCTTTTAACTGTGTGTAAAGTTATGAAATGAGCTGTGTATGGCTAAATAGATCGGTTTGTCATCTGTCAGGCCATATGCAGTTCATTTTACAAAATAACACAGTTCATCACGCAGATTATTTCATAAATTTTTTTTCGCAGGACAAAAATAGCAGCCCATAGCCAAAATTAATACTGACCGAATTTAAATCAGTTGCCCTATAAACAATTTTATAGTTATTAAAAGAGTGATTAAAAATTTGTGAATTAAAAATATAGAAGGATCAATGTAAATAACAAATCAAAACAATAGTGAAACTATAAAATAGGCTTCTTTTTGGCTATTTGTTTAGAATTTTTAAATGGACCTATCTAGCATTACAAAATTTTGGGTCCGCGGTCCCGCCGCGAAATCAAAATTCTTTATGAAATAAATAATTTTTACCAAATTTTTCGAAAACCGGAGATTAAACAACAATATTAAAACAATTTCGAATACTTTTGTCAACTTCTGACCATTATTTGGAGCTATTTTAAGCATTTATAAGGTTTTTCATATGTAAATTTATTTCGGTTAACCAGAGAAAAACCATTTTGTAATGCTTTAATTTAATACAAAAAAGCACGTCAAGATTTCCCAAATAGATGTTTTATTATTTGTAGGATTTCTAAATTCAAAAATAATACAACGAAATGCATTTAATTTAAGAGGAACTTTGTTTCGTGGTGGGACCATTGACCCAATTTTTGTAATGCTAGGTAGGTCCATAGATAATTTAGTAATTACATTCCCAAGACACATTAATAATTGTTTAATTGCTTGGACGAATATGATCCATTTTGTACTCTTCAAGTAAATTATAGTGCTTTGGCGCAGACAAAGTCAAATTAGTTGACGGTAAGGCCACAAAATTTTGTATTTTTGCTTTTTATTTTAATGAAAAATGATCCATTTTGTATTCCTTAAGTAAATTATAGTGCTTTGGCGCAGACAAAGTCAAATTAGTTGACGGTAAGGCCACAAAAATTTGTACTTTTGCTTTTTATTTTAATGAAAAAAATGTCCAACCCAATTGTATGAAAAAATAGGGTTAGGCGGATTTAAACTGAACTTTCTTTTACTATTTAAGCTAAATACCACCAGCTCTTGAAAGCGCAAAACGCTTTAAATTTTTTTGACATTATTGGGTATCAAAAGTTTTTAGTTTATTCTAGTTTAGTGTTTTCTTACATTTTTCTGTATTTTTAACAAAAAATACTTACTTAAATTTGGCCAGCCTTAATTTCGGCCACCGGCTATAAGTTTTGCTATGCGCAAATTTATAAAATAAACTGTGTATGGCTTGAGAGTTCTTTATGTTGTCTATCCTGCCATACCTAGCTCATTTCATAACTTTGGGCATTGCAAAAATAGTAAATAATGCCTGGTGGCCAAAATGAAGACTGGCCGAATTTAAGTCAGTTATCTTAAAGTGAAACTTAGCATGGGTTATGATCTCTGGATTTAGTCGATATATAGGTTTTAAGTTGTACTTTGTGTTATACAATTACCCCATGTATGTAATGGTTAAAAAAAGCTGTTTGATTATTAAAAATGTTATTTGTGATGATCAAGCTTTACCTGTACATTGTTTGAGAAAGAGAAATTTATGAATAAAATCCATAAGTAAAACCTCAAAAGCGGACAACCCCAATAAATTGATCAAGAATTTTGGATTTAAACGCCAATAACAAAATAAATGGAGTAGTAAATATTCAGACCTGTGCAATGCCCCGAGTGGGGGGGCAATTCCAAAACAGGGTGTAAACTATTTTGAAATGGGGGCAATAAAACAGGCAAGCAGGGGAAAACAAAAAAGAGAGAAAAAAAAGAGAAAAAAAGGGAATAGGGAAAAAAGGACAAAAAAACGAAAATAAGGTAAAAATAGGTCCAAAATGGCTTAAAATGCATTGAAATAAGCTAAAAACTGCAAAAAATTGCGATCATAGTGTCATTATAGGTCAAAAATGGCGCCATAATTTTAGGGTACTTTTTCATTTTTTTGGCGGGGGGGGCAAATCCTCCAATAAAGCGGGGGGGCATTTCCAGACTGTGCACAGGTCTGAATATTAAACCCATGGGTGGTTCCATTTTTGCGGTTTTACTGTATCTACATGACTTTTGTTAAACACATTTCAATGCCACTACAAAAGAGCCTTGGATTAAAATTAAAATTTATTTTTCAGTTTAATACAACCAAATTATTAACAATTTTTTTACGGTGAGCGGTTACAGCGTAAAGCGCTGTAACTGCGCCGCATAGCGACGCAAAGCTGACGCGAAGCGTCGGTCAGGGGGTCTGGGGGTGCCCCCAGCCGCCAGAGGTGATAATTTTTTATATATGCACTAAAAACTGCTTAGAGAATTGTCTCCACCAATTCAAATGGTCACAGATTTACTGTTTTTATAATCTAATTTCTACACAATTTGTTACTGTAGTAGCAGCACCAAGCTGACGCAAAAGGGCAGTTGGGGGCTTGGGGGTTGTCCCCCTAGCCGCCGGAGGCAAAATCTGGTTGAAATATGCACTAAAAACTGCTTAAAATTATCTGTGCACTGCCCCCAGGGTTTCATTGGGGAGCAATTCCAAAACGGGGGGCATCGAGGGGGGGCAACTTTTTTGAAACAGGGAGGGAGGGTAATAAAATAGGGAGGCAAGCAAAGGGGAAAGAAAAACAGGAGAAAAAAGAAAAAAAAGAAGGGAAAATGGAAAAAAGGGACAAAAAAGCAAAAATAACAAAAATAGGTCTAAAATGGCTTAAACTGCAAAAAATTCGCGATAATGGCGTCATTATAGGTCAAAAATGGCGCCATAATTTAAAGGTACTTTTTCATTTTTTGGCGGGGTGGGGGCAATAAAATGTGGGGGGCAAATCCTCCAATAAAGCGGGAGAGCATTTCCAGACCATGCACAGGTCTGGATAGCCCATCATTGATTATATATGTCTAACAAATTTCATGTTGATTAAAGACAAATTCTATCACGGTGAAAACTGCAGGGTGGTAAAGTAACCACACGTTGTCCAAGAAAATACCCTGACACAAATTAACAATAATTGGAGATCAATAACCTACAAAATCAAAGGAAAAAACTTTGGCATAAGCGTAATATTGATGAAAAGTCAAGATCAGAGTACAAAAAAAATTGCAAAGTATATAAAAATAAAGTTAGAGATTTTAACACTAATAAAAAAACAAAAATTATAAATTCAAGGGGTTTAAACAATTTTTATAAATTTGTTAATAGTAAAATTAGTAGTAGTTAAAACAAAACAAACTACCCCACCAATTAAAAGACAGGATGGGACTTTTGTAACTGAAGAGTTTAAAAAAGTTTAACTTTTTGGAAATTATTTTGCTTTTGTTTTTACTGATGATGATAATGCTTTACCAAATTTTAATCCACCAAATATTGGAAAGTTGGACAACATGGTATTTACCACAAAACAGGTATTTAAAGCTCTAAAAAAGCTGCCAAACAAATTGTTCCAAACACCTGACTGTTTTCCAGCTTACTTTTTAAAACGCTTAGCTAAAGTTATTGCTGAACCTTTGGCAATAATCTTTGAGATGTCTTTTGATTTTGGCATGATAGTCCAAACCGGCGTTTTAATCAGCAATTGTTTAGTGTTAGAAGGTCTCAAAAAGTCAGCCAATAAGGATTCAGAATTTGAATTCTTGACAACTAAAGGACATTTTTTTCATGGACGCCCATTTTTTGCGCTGATTGGCTGCTCGTGGAGAGTCATTCCCTGAAAGTGACCTGAGCAATTGTCACTTCCGCGCTCTCCCTTACTTCGCGGTAAGGAGGCGATAGATCCTTTAGCGCATTCAAAAGGGGCGTCTAGCGAAAAAAGTTGCCTTAGATCCTAAAGACTCTCCCGTGATGCTGAGTGTTGCGCTAGATTTATTTATTACGCAAACTTTTGTTTGTTGTTTTTGAAAAAAAAAGAGCCGTTTAAAAACCCAAAAAAAAAAAAAAAAAAAAAAAAACCCCCAACAAAAAAACAAAACAAAAAAAAAAAAAAAAAAAACCGAAATCATTACAGTATTAAGCATAGAATAATTATTCAAAATTTAAAAAAATATGCTTTGTATAAATATTATTCAATTTTCATTTTATCATAAATACAGGTTATAACAATATTTATGTATATTCATATATATTAATTTAAGAAAAAAAGATCAATATAATTTTACAATTATACAGGAAGTACAGTAGAAGGTTTGGTTTCCCCGTCATCGTGAAACATGCTTCCTTCATGCTCAACCGTTAATCCCTAGGTTTTTCTTTTGTATTTTACATGGAAATTTTTCAGGGGATTAAAACACAGTGCGCCAGACAGATTATATGACTAAAAATTGGCGCCACTGTAATAATATTCGCGTTCTAAGCAAGAACATAAGATTCGATGAGTTTAAAAATATGTTGATTTATAATGCTTTGGAATTAAAACAATAAATAGCAATAAAATAAAACAATAATAAAATATAATAAAACAATAAAATAAATAAATAGCAATAAAATTGACACTATTAAACTGTAAGTTTGATAGAATAATTAATATTAGCAAGAATACATAACAAAGAATGTATCACTGTGTATTAAATTTTGAAGCATTGAATGTAACACTGTTGTAATGTATTTATATTTATTTTCACTCTAATTAATACAAAAAAGTGTTTTTTAGATAGTTTTGGCAGTTTTTTTATGCCTTACAATAAAGTCATCAAATTTGACTCCCCGGAGGGTTAAATTTCTGTTAAAGCGATGCACAAATAGGGAAGAAATTTAGTACACAGTGATACATTCTTTGTCATGTATTCTTGATATTACTAAAGTAATTTAGTATAATAGTTATTCTAAATTAACAGAAATTTATTTTCATATTATTTAATATTTAAAATTTGACATCTTTTTGATTAATACAAGAACTCACAAGCTATTACCTTTTTTTAAGTTTCAGGCTTTAGTTTTTTTAAGTTTATAATATTGACATTTTTTGTTTATTATTGTTTTGATTTTCAGGTTACACATGTATTAAAACGGCATTTTATACCGTTTTAATATTAATTTTTGCATATGCCATCGCTTTTATCATTATTTGTTTGTATATTATAATAAAATGTTTTAAATTTATAAATTATATGATAATTTATCTAATCGTTTAAGTTTGTTCTTAAATTATTACTGCTTGTTTTGTTTTATCGATTCCATATTATATTTTTAATCTCAAATGCAATATCAAAAACACAGTTTTTTTTCATAAATCATTATCAAACTTTAAAAAGTAACTAAGCATTTCCAAAATGCGCCATTTTTTTACTATTGTGAAATTTACAAAATTTAATTATTTTAAAGGTTTGATTTTAAACAATCAAGCAGTCCATTTCTAATTATTTGAAATGGTTGGACTTTATTAAAATAATAGTCATCAAAAATTGTAAATTAAAGGCCATAAATTTTAATTTAAGCTTGTACTTTTTCTTTCAAATTTTGTTTATGTTTACAGAAGCTATCAAAATTTAAAAAAAATTTTTTTTGATTCTGACAAATTTTGTTCTTATTCATGTTTCTGCAAAATATTGTATACATGGTTTCAGTTTAGCTATTTTATATGTTTAATATCTTATTTATTTTTAGCGATTTCGCGATTTTTTAGGCATTGTAAAAGGTTACAATATTAATGGGTAAAACCGATTGTGTCAATTTAACTTTTACTATAAAATTATTCGTCAAAAATAATTCAATTTTAAAATATTTTAAAATATGATTCTTCGGAATGTTTTTTCTGTTGCAACAGAATTAATTGACAATTGCACTTTTGTCCATAACAACCTCCCGCACATATTACTAAGTCAGTAACCGGATAAATCACATTATGTGTCTAAATCTCTTAATGATCCCAGTATTTACCTTATTAAGGGAGTTTACCAAGAGTTTTATTATATTAAGACATTTTATAATATTAACTCGACTATTTGACAATAAAAAAAAACTTTTTAAATTTTTTTTTTACAAATAAGGTTTAATGTTTAAAAAATTAAATACATTGTTTTAACAATTATCAAATTATTGGAACTGTGATTATTTTTACAAGTAATTACAAAAAATTGTTTTCTTTTTTTGTCCCAAGGTTTATTTGCGGTGCCGTTTGAACAAATTTGTCACATTTTATGCGCTGCGTGTTTTGTTGAAATTACGTGCATAAATTTTTTCTATTTCCCTGCACATAATAAAATATATATATTACAACTTTTTTAGTTTTCACTGGAAAAAAAAACCAAAATCAGTTGGCAAAAAAATTAGTAATAATATTAATATTTTAATCTCCAATCCCTTTTAGTTTTAAAAATTTTGCTTTTAAAATATGATTTTCACGGTTAAAAATCTGTCATACGGATCTTTGTTTTTGCAAAACAGTTAAATTTTTTATCGTTTTTAAATAGTGCTCATGATACATTTTTTTCTTTAAAAAACCCCCCAATTTTATTTTGATTTCCTTAAAATTAATTGCCCTTCTAAACGCAGGCAAAAAAATTCTTTTGTTATCTATATCAGGCGTGTGGTTCCATTTCCTTAACACCTGTTGCCTTTAGGGTTCCCCCTCTCGAGAAAATTCCAGTACTTTTTTTTTGTACTAAATTTTTTTCTAAAAACGTGAATTTTTAATACAAATTAAGTATGTTTTACACCCTTTTTCATTTTTCTGGGGAGGCAATAAAACGGGGGGGGGGGGCAAAAATTCCAATGAAGCGGGGGGGGGCATTTTTAAACCGTGCAAGGTCTGACGTGGACATCATTTTTGAGGTTATTTTCACGATTGAAGTCTGTGTGTAGCCAGGGGGTGGTCTAGACCGCCCTTTTGGGTTGGTAAAGGGAAAAATTTGGGGGATCTAGAATGACCATTTTTAAAAAATTTTCTCGTGCTTTGCTCAGCGCTCCATTAATTATATACTCTCAACTTGCAAATTTGTATTATTTTGTTTTGTAATTTTGATACGACCACGCTGGACCCCCCTTTCGATTGTTATATAGTGGTATTAAAAATTTAAAAGTTTAAATTTAAATAGAAGTAATTTTAAAAAGATTTTCTGGTACTTTGCATTGCTCAGCTGTAATTTAATGTACTCATTTTTCCGATGTAATGTTTTGGAAATTGGAAATTTTAAGGTATCAAATTGTTTGTAAAAAATTTTTCTTTGTTTTATAGACTTATTTTTATTGAATAATAGGAAAAAAATGAAGTACATGACATAAACAAAGTAATAAACACTCCGCGCGAAGCGCAGAAAATTTTTTTAGTCCTTTTATAACGCTTAAAAATTTTTCTCCAGGAGGCGAATTTGGGGGGGTGTCCCCGGGTACCCCCCAAATGGTACCTATGGGTGGACCCCACCTGCCCTGCCCCCCCTCTCCCTTTCTCACCTGTGCTCCCATCCCAGTAGTCAATTTTTTTTCTTGAAAATTGACACTAAAACTATTGTTTTTAACGTGTTATGAGTGTTTTGCTGTGTGTAAATTTTTTTTTCATAAAAATTGACACTAAAGTAAAGACACGGTTTTGAGGTAAAACTGGTATATAGTCAGAATGCCCCCCCCCTGGTGGATCAAATCGAAAAGGTGGTCGGACTTGTAATCAGGACCTACAAAACCCCCAAAAACGTGTTTTGAGGTAAAACTAAAATATAGTCAGAATGCCCCCAAGGGGGGGGTTTCACCCCCCTAGCGCCCCCTCCCCCGGGGGTTAAATTGAAAAAAGGAGGCCGGATCTGTAATCAGGACCTATGAAAACCCACAAGTAGGTGTTTTGAGGTGGTTTTGAGGTAAAACTGGTACATAGTCAGAATGCCCCCAAGGGGGGGGTGCACATCACTCGCGCCCCCTCGGGGGTCAAATCGAAAAACTATTGCATTCAACGCATAGATGAACACGGTCAAAAAGCTGATGGGGTTACCCTGGGTAAATGAAATTTCAATATCTAGGAGGGGGTCCTAGGGGGGGTCGAACGTCCCTAGCTTTCTAGGGGGGTCAACCGGGGGTGGAAGATTTCAAAACCTAGAGGGGGTCAGGTTGGGTCCGATTTCAAAAACAAAATACTTTTAAACTATTAAATATTTAATAATAGTTTTTTTATAAGATAAGATTACATTTTATTGAATAAAAAGCGATATTTAGGTATAAAAAGGGTGTAAAAACATGAATTTGTATTAAAAATTCACGTTTTTAGAAAAAAATTTAGTACAAAAAAAGTACTTAAATTTTTCTCGAGAGGGGGAACCCTAAAGGCAACAGGTGTTAAGGAAATGGAACCACACGCCTGATATAGATAACAAAAGAATTTTTTTGCCTGCGTTTAGAAGGGCAATTAATTTTAAGGAAATCAAAATAAAATTGGGGGGTTTTTTAAAGAAAAAAATGTATCATGAGCACTATTTAAAAACGAAAAAAAATTTAACTGTTTTGCAAAAACAAAGATCCCTATGACAGATGTTTTAACCGTGAAAATCATATTTTAAAAGCAAAATTTTTAAAACTAAAAGGGATTGGAGATTAAAATATTAATATTATTACTAATTTTTTTGCCAATTGATTTGGGTTTTTTTTCCAGTGAAAACTAAAAAAGTTGTAATAAATATATTTTATTATGTGCAGGGAAATAGAAGAAATTTATGCACGTAATTTCAACAAAACACGCAGCGCATAAAATGTGACAAATTTGTTCAAACGGCACCGCAAATAAACCTTGGGACAAAAAAAGAAAACAATTTTTTGTAATTACTTGTAAAAATAATCACAGTTCCAATAATTTGATAATTGTTAAAACAATGTATTTAATTTTTAATATTAAACCTTATTGTAAAAAAAAATTTAAAAAGTTTTTTTTATTGTCAAATAGTCGAGTTAATATTATAAAATGTCTTAATATAATAAAACTCTTGGTAAACTCCCTTAATAAGGTAAATACTGGGATCATTAAGAGATTTAGACACATAATGTGATTTATCCGGTTACTGACTTAGTAATATGTGCGGGAGGTTGTTATGGACAAAAGTGCAATTGTCAATTAATTCTGTTGCAACAGAAAAAACATTCCGAAGAATCATATTTTAAAATATTTTAAAATTGAATTATTTTTGACGAATAATTTTATAGTAAAAGTTAAATTGACACAATCGGTTTCACCCATTGATATTGTAACCTTTTACAATGCCTAAAAAATCGCGAAATCGCTAAAAATAAATAAGATATTAAACATATAAAATAGCTAAACTGAAACCATGTATACAATATTTTGCAGAAACATGAATAAGAACAAAATTTTTCAGAATCAAAAAATTTTTTTTTAAATTTTGATAGCTTCTGTAAACACAAACAAAATTTGAAAGAAAAAGTGCAAGCTTAAATTAAAATTTATGGCCTTTAATTTACAATTTTTGATGACTATTATTTTAATAAAGTCCAACCATTTCAAATAATTAGAAATGGACTGCTTGATTGTTTAAAATCAAACCTTTAAAATAATTAAATTTTGTAAATTTCACAATAGTAAAAAAATGGCGCATTTTGGAAATGCTTAGTTACTTTTTAAAGTTTGATAATGATTTATGAAAAAAACTGTGTTTTTGATATTGCATTTGAGATTAAAAATATAATATGGAATCGATAAAACAAAACAAGCAGTAATAATTTAAGAACAAACTTAAACGATTAGATAAATTATCATATAATTTATAAATTTAAAACATTTTATTATAATATACAAACAAATAATGATAAAAGCGATGACATATGCAAAAATTAATATTAAAACGGTATAAAATGCCGTTTTTTAAAACACGTGTAACCTGAAAATCAAAACAATAATAAACAAAAAAATGTCAATATTATAAAATTAAAAAAACTAGAGCCTGAAAATTTAAAAAAGAAAAAAGGTAATAACTTGTTAGTTGTATGAATCAAAAAGATGTCAAATTTTAAATATTGAATAATATGAAAATAAATTTCTGTTAATTTAGAATAACTATTAT
>JASAMX010006305.1:0-15431 GCA_030248175.1 Microlaimidae sp. YZB2_3
CCATTGGGTGAATGGAGTTAAAAATAATTTTTTTGACATCAGCGTGTCTAGAGCTTTGATATGAGTACGAACAAACATAACTGTATTATAATAAAATCACCTCTTGAGAATTTTAGGGGGTACATTGATGGGTGTACAATTGGGTTACCACTGAACAAAATTTAATAAACCATATATTTTGGAAATCAGTGCGTCGAGAGCTTTAATATGAATATAAACACGTCACTTAAAATGAAAAAATGACAAAATTAATATTTTTCAAATTTGGGAGTATGTAACCGGGTAACCATAAAAAAATTTTTAACTTAAATTAATTTTTTTTGTTTTGCAATCAACACACATAGAGCTCTAAAACAAATATAAACACGGCTTGTAAATAATAAAAACAAAAAAATCACCCCTTACTGATTCTGGGGGTACAAAGGGGTCTGTATTTTAGTTACCCGACCATTTAGACCAAATTTTAATATTTTTAATTTTAAATTTTATATTTTTAAAATCAGCACGCCGGGAGCTTTAAAACGATATAATACACGCCTATCTAGAGGCGCTGTGTCAAAAGTTAAATTTTTAGGGGTCACCATTGCAGTGCATTAGCCTGCATTAGGGCATAAAATTTTTTCGACTGTCACCAAAATATAGAGCATAAAATTTCGCATAAACCCTCCGGTCTTAAACCTGTGACTCAAACAGTTTTTGAGCATTATGCCAAAAAGTGCACTTGCTACCCCCTATACAAAGAATTTTAGCAAAAATCGTAAAATTGACCTTCTTTAACTTCTCAGGGTACCTGACCCAGGTAGGTTACCCCTAACAAGTTATATATTTTTGAGCTCTGGAAGTATGACACTCTGCACAAAAATTTACAGATGTAAGGACTCATATGGTAAAAAGTTAGGAATTTAGCTGAAATAAATTGCCCCTAAGTTTTGTGGGTTTTGGAGTTAACCCTCCAAAATTTTTAAATAATTTTTTTCAGGAGGTAGCCAAAAGTTCAAGGACTTAAACGCAAGATATTTGCATATATGATCGCGGCGCGTTCAAAAGTTATAAAAGGTCAAACCAAAATTTTTTTGTCAAAATTTTTCCAGTATCGTTAAAAAACAAAGAATAGTGATTTAAGTTTGCATACATTTCATCGAGTTCGAGCTCTGATTAATATTTTTTTTTTATTTTTCATGAAATAAACATAATAATAATTTAATTTTTTTAACAAAAAATGTCTGTTTTGGTCTTTCTTATTTCAAAACTAAATTTTACGTTCAGCGCTCACTTTAAATTAATATTTTATTTTTTACTTGTCCCTTCACAGTCTTTTATCAAAAACTAAAGTTATAATTATATTAATGCACGTTTAAATATGTTTAAAAAAGCCTTCAAGTTGTTCTGTTAACGCAATATTTCAACAAACATTGCACCAATCTTAACAATCAAGGCATCAAATTAAAGTAGAAAGTAGCCGCTTTTTGGAGTTCATATTTTGTAACTTAATTATTTTATACTAATCGAGCAATCTTTCAAGTACAGAATTATCGAAAAAACGCCATTTTTGGGGGGTTTTACTTTCTTAACCACTGGAGATATTTTGATAAAAAAATTTTGTGGGCTATTGGGGGCAGAGGTAAGGTTTTCACAAAAAAATATCAAAATCGAAGACAAAAAGTTTGACTCGGTACGGCACCTTTAAAATTGTATTTTAGTTTCAAATTAAATAATCGCATAAATAATTGTTAAAATAAGCTATTTATATTAAACGATTTTTGTTGAAATACTAATTTCTTTTATTGTTAAATAGTTGATTCAATACTGCAAATTATTGAGGTCAGCTAGGTTTTATTTTTCTATAGTGTCAAGACTGAAAAACAATAAAGCGCCTTTTTCCTCTGCCTTTTGAAAATTTGTTTGAAAAAAAAAACTGTGTACGTCGTGGGACCGTCATAGGGCTATAACTTTGCGCGGCGTTGCATAAGCAACACTTAATAAGCTATATTTTACTGGTATTAGCATTTTGTTCCTAATATTTTACTCACAAAACTGCATTTTTATGTATGTTAGCTAAAAATGTTTTAAAACCATATCCAATGGAAGGAGTTTAAAGCTTTATGTTATTGGTACATTTTTAAATAATACATTTAGGTAAGATACAGGGATGATCAGGATGGAAAAAATCTTATTTATCGGCGTTTTGAAAATGAAACATCGCTAAGACATTTATAGAAATTAAAAAAAGAATTTTGAAAAATGTACCAAATTTCTAAATTTTTGCAATATTATTTTTGTTTGGAATCAAATCATTTTGATTATTTATTAATTTGCGGCGATTTTGTCAACATATTTTGGTAATTTTGGTAATATTGTCAACATATTTAAAATTGTATTTTGATAATAATTTTTTCAAGAAACCTTGCGCAAATAAATATTTTATCATAACTTGGCCAAAAAACAAAACAATAAAAAAACAAAAAAAAATTATAAAAGAACTAAAAACACTGGAGAAACCAAAGTTGCCCGATACACTTATTCAGTGAATGAAAAATAGGATTTGATAAGAAATTTAAAAATATCACATTTTTCTGTATAGGTTTAAAATTTTTTTCGCAAGCTAACATTGCGTTATTACTTTTTTAGATTATTAGCATAATTTATGTGCCAAAGGTTTATTAAAAGTGATTTAAAGAGCTTTGTTATAAACAAAGTCTGTGTTAGTGTGTTTCATATCTTTGTTTCGGTTTCGCGAAAATAAGGGTTTAACACCTGAGCTTTCATCGAAGGTTTCTACATACGATTGTTGTGGTTAACACACAATATGGGCAGTGTATAGTTTTTGCATGTTATTTTTGAGTGACGAAATATAGGTATTTACATAGATATTATATTTATAAATAAATGACAATAATATAGCAAATTCATATGTATCTGACATTTACCCGTTTTAAAAATCATAAATATTTGTTAAAACTAGGTTTATTTAAAGCTTTACACAATCTACGTTCAAAACTAATAAAAATTTATATAATTCACATAATGGGTTTGCCAAAAGCCTCTTTGCTGAGTCATAGTCTTCCTCATTAAAGCAGAATCTTTTTGTGCACAATTCTGTTTTGAAAATAGTCTCTGATACTTTCTTAACATTTATCGTAAATGTTTTAAAACCATTGAGCACAAATCTGTCGCTGGTACTTCAAAATTTAAAATTTTTTTTTACCCAAAAAACTTCTTTATTCGACATTTTTGTTTTTGTCTGGAGCAAAGGCGATGTAGTACAACCAGTAAGTAATATTAAATATTAAAAATGCTAATGGAAATAAAAATCTGGATTTTTGATCAATTCTTTGAGCTGCTTTACGATGCTGTAGCCTTTTCAAAAGCCGAAGCCTTTTGAGACTGTCCGCCCATTTATCGCGCACACCCTCTGTGTTCGGCATGTTATCTTTGGCCCTTTGAATTGTTTTTTGAAAGCGATCCCTAATTGATGAATATGATTCTTCTTTTTGCATCGAAGCAAAATTGCTGAAAATATAAAATTCATTGAAGCTTTTTATAATTATTTAGTTTGCTTAATTTTTAAATAAATAAGGAAATTATTGTGAAATCCTTGCGCAGAAAAAATAAGAATGGGTTCGTTTTTGACAAAATTTTATTATTTTACAAAAAAAACTTGACAATATTTTTTTTTAAAGGAATTTTTAATTTTAGAGAACTGACATAACACAATACAATTATTTATTAACTCTTTGTTAAACTTTTTTAATTAAAAAACAAAACTTTAAAAAATATGTATTTTGCATCAAACAAGAAAATTTATTTCTTGATTGATTATTTTATTGAAAATAAAAAAATGTTAAAAAATCACAAAGATGAAATCGGCCGTTTAATACTGCAAATAAAATATTTGAACTAAAGATTAATAGACTATTTCGACATAAGGCGTTTTACACAGTGAAATTCCAATACACATTAGGCCGAAAGTTGAATTTAAAATAATATATAAATGAAAACTTCTATTTATTTTTGCAGTGTAAAATAACTTGTAAACACTAAAGAAAAAATATAAATTTGATTGGATTTGTAATAATGTAGTTATTAATGTTTAATTTCGTAAAAACGCGAACATAAAAAATAAAATTACGAAAGTAGGATTTTACTCGATAATCAAGGCCGGGAGTTCAAATCCCAATGAACTTCTTTTTTCATTTTTTGTACCGGGACGTATAATTTATATTTAGTTTTTTTAGTGGTAGATAGAATATAGCTGCATAATACTTACTTGGTGTTTTTTTTTTGGAAAAATTATTTTCCGAAAAATTATTTACATATAAAATCCACAACAATAATGAAAAACAATATTTCGTGGAAGATATTTAATTAAAAAATCAACCATACTATTATATTAAAAAAAATTAAACAATAGACTCCAAGAAGCTTTTTACATTACAGACTTTGGTTTTAATTTTTTTGTGTCTATAACAAAATATCTACATCAAAAATTTAGTATCTACATCAATCACTAGCAGATCTATTTTCTTTTTTATTTTATTAATACCAATCAATAATCAATTAATTGATTTTTTTAAAATATCTAAAAAGATCTGTTTTTTTATTAAATTAAATTTTAATAAGTTTATATGAAATTTTGATAAGTTTAAATATCCCGATACAAAAAATGGAAAAGGAACTTCATTGGGGTTCGAAATCCCGACCTTGCAGTCTACAGCCGACCGCCTCAAACCACTAGACCATCAGACCATCTGATGAAACAGAGTAAAATCCCACTTATATATTCGGGGCTCAGTATGATCGTAATTTTATTTTTTATGTTCGCATTTTTACCAAATTAAACATTAATAACTACATTATTACAAATCCAATCAAATTTATATTTTGCCTTTAGTGTTTACACGTTATTTTACACTGCAAAATTAATAGAAGTTTTCATTTAAATATTATTTTAATTTCAACTTTCGGCCTAATGTGTATCGGAATTTTACTGTGTAAAACGCCTTATGTCGAAATAGTCTATTCCATAAGGGTGAAAATAGCAAGGTGTTCAAGTAACTACTCTTTTTTCGAGAAAATATTACGTGCATAGAAACATGTGACGCAACTAAATAACAATTGGTGTCATAACCACTTGCAACTTTCTTTTATTTTCTTCGCTCTGCGTTTATTCTTTATTTCTTCCTGATGGAGAGCGGTTAAGCCCTTAATTTCAGCCTGGAAGACTTTAGCTTTAATCCATTAGATTTCTTGCAAGTGTTTTTGCTGTAGGGAAAATTACATTGTTTTTAGCATCTTCAACAGTATTTTCAGACGTACTGTCATCAAAAACAAAATTTTTCATATTTCTGGAATGTCATGGATTAGAAAAAAAAACTAAACTCAACGGCACTGTAGAAGCGACAGAGCGGTCGCGACAGCCGCCGCCCAGAATAATTATAAAAAAAATAAAAAAACAATAACGGAAATGCCCATTGTATTTTGAATTAATTTTATTACGCGGCCTGAAATCGGTGAAAAACACAGCTAGAGTGGCATTGAATGTTTTGATTTTGTTTTAATTTATACGTAGCGAGCTGAGTCAGTTTATTTTATGATTTACATAAGATGGGCTAAAATCTTATACAAAATCTTTAATGTTTATTCTATTATGAATATATTAATACAAAAACATAGGTAAAACATATATTATGACAGAAAATATTTTTCATGCTTTTTTAATATTTTTCTCCACAATAAATGACGTTTTCAGATATAAATTGGTATATTTTTATTTTTATTTTTTTTATTTTAACCATTTTAAATATTTAAAAATCGATTTGAAACGAACTTCTGGCATAAATCCAACAACATTCAGTGTTTAAGTAATGTCGCTTTCTGGTGGCATTCGAGTTTAGTCAGGATGAGCTGGAATATAGTAAGTTGGGAACATAGGTAAGGAGCCTCCCGGGTGGTTTTTTTGGGAGGAGGTAGGGTAAGGGAAGGGGTGCGGTGCTAGGTGCTATATAGCCATATTTTGACCACTGTATAAGTAAGTATTTAGGGTTTTTTTATTTAGGGCAAAACCCCAATTTTTTACCTTTTTAAGATACTGTGAGTTTTAAATTCACTTTATTTTATGAAATAAATTTTACTAAAACTACTTTCTGCACTATAAAAATTATAATTTTATTATTATGCGCATTTCACGGTACTCTTAATTTTCATAAGATTCTAACATTTTCAATTTCATTAAATTGATTAAATTTATAAGGGGGTTGTCGCCAGTATCAATAATGTTCAGGTAGGGGTGCTTTTGCAATTTTCAGAGTAAGATATTTCGTTTTTTGAGTTTGCAGTCGAACATTCCCACACATTGCAATAATTCTCATACTGCTGTGCTATCCATTTCGTGCGCAAAATACTAATTTTGGCAGTTTGTCAACATGACAAATTGCAATTAAAACAAATGTGATTCTATTTGTCAACATTCACAACCGCTTGTCAAGGTCATACAACTGATTTACACGCTTGGGGAAAAATCACCCATATTTTGTTGCTCTATTTCTAGAGCAGTTTTCCAAGCTAAACTTGTTCACCTGGAGTTATCTCTGGACATGTCGAAACCACCGTTATTTCCGATCAACTCCACATCAGTGGCGTCCGGCTCCGAGCATCCGCCCAATTCTGTGTTTGTTCTCCGGTGAGTGAGAAAAGTTTCTTTCGGTGTAAGTGAAGTTTCCTTAAAACGATTGGGGGAATTTAGATCCTGGAGTCCTTAGATCCTTGGCAGATGGCGTCAAAATTAAACAGCCTAAGCCTAAATCTAACCCTAAGCCTAAGCCTAAAAATCGGTCGGTGTCGGTGGACGATGTCGGTGTACTTTCCAGTTTGCTTCAAAATGACGCCACTCAAAGGCAAGGATCTAAGGAATCCAGGATCTAGGTTCCCGTTACCCTTAAAACCAGTTAACCAATTCATTAACGACAGTGAAAAAAAAATCCTCGGTAACCAAATACAATTGTTTTTCTGTACTCGCTATTAATGACATCAAAAAGTCTCAGGTTCCTACATTCTGTAGCGTCCAATGAAAAGCCTTAAGATGTTTTTGAATGTTTCACATACGTGATGTACCTGCTCTCCAATATAGATGCTCTACATCTTCGTTTAAACTTAAAGGGGTTCTGCACTTTAAAAGAGTGATATTTAAACTTATTTAAGCTTAAAATACGTTTTAGGTTATTATATAAATCTATTTATAGCGTTTCATATACCGTTTGAAAAAAAATTTAGTTTTTTAAAATTTGACAAAATAGTCCATAGTACTCTATAACTTCACTCTTTATAATTTATGAAATTAGTAGAAATATAAGGTAGGTAGGCGGAGCTCCAGAGTTTCGGTTTGCTTCAGAGCTTTGAAAACTAAACTACACTTCGAAGTGTCGGACAGAATTCCGGAAAACATCACTTACACTAATACATTGAATTTTAAAGTTTTTTTTGCTTATTATTCCAGTTTACGTTACATTTTTTATGTTGTTTTAAATTTTTAATTTTATGTCTTTTAAAATCGAACGAACCTGAAGCTGCAAGAACGGTGCTCTTTCTGACCGCTCTGTTTTAGCAAATGAGGAATCGTTGATGGTCACAGTCGTTTTGCGAGGTTTCCAAATTGTCGGAGAACTTAGTTCCGAGGAGGGGCTACCCGGGCCTTTCGAACCGTATTCCTATAACAAATGAAAATTTTGTTTGTTTTTTTAAAATTTAATAGTGATCATAACGGGAAAAGTATAAAAAAACCAAAATTTTAGAAAAGAGGGGAGGAATTTCTAAAATATAATAAAACTGATTATATGAGAGTAAATATATAAAAACGTGTAAAATCTAAAAATAAAACATCAAAACCTTTTTTGTTTGTTTATATGGTTTTAATATAAACCTGATAAAATTGTCATAGAAATAATAATAATACTATAATAATAATGAATACTTTTATTAATTACATTTAACACAATAAAAACAATTATATTTAAGGCTTTTTGACACAATCAATAGGTAAAAATCGAAAAATTTGAGTTTCAAATTTTTTTATAACATAATACTGTAAAGGTAAACTATGTTGCAAAAAATACATATTTATTAAATTTTAGACATTTCCAAGAATACGTAAAAATTAATTAATAAAGAAAAAAAGAATGAAAAATAAAGAACAAATTATACGGGATATGTGTGGATCCAACCTAACTGCATAGCAGTAGCGTTAGCGTATATAAAAGGATGGGGGCGGGGGGGGCGACCGCCCTCCCCCTTTTTGGCCGTTCTCATACTGGGGGGGGAGCGGTTCGCCTCCTCTGGCTGGCGAAGCCAATCATTTTTGTAAGGGTTTCCCCTTTACTTCTTTATTTTCAAGTTATAAAAATGTAGTGCATCTTAAGTGCTCAAAATTAAACAATATAAAAATTTTTCCGCTCTGCGGGAAGGTAAAATCTACAATGTATTTTTCTTTTTTTATTCAACCGCATCTTTTGCTCATAAGTTACAAACCCCTTGCAGTCGCGCATATATTTTTAAGTAAATTAAGCAATTATTTATATTTAAATAAGGTTTTTTTTAATAGAATTAAGAAACAACCTTATGGGGATGGAGTACAAATTTTAACATTATATTAATTTAAAGTATGTAACAAACAAATTGTTTAGGAATTAGGTTATAAAAACAAAAGTAAACCTACAGCCATATGAATATTTTCAAGATATGGCTGGAGACAATTTTCAAGCAATTTTTAAATAAATTTCGCCTCCGGCGGCTGGGAGAAGACCCGCTAGACCACTCGACCCCCCGGCCGCCGCTTTGCGTCGGCTTGGTGCTGCTACTACAGTAACAAGCAAAAAGATTAGACATTAAGTTATAGAAACAGAAATAAAACTACGACCGAATCGCTGGAAACAATTTTTTTAAGCAGTTTTTAGTGCATATTTACAAAAAATTCCGCCTCCGGCGGCTGGGGGGTCACACCCCAAACCCCCCCCCCCACCGCCGCCGCGCATCGGTGTGATGCTGATACTACATTAACAAACAAATTGTGTAGAAATTAGGTTATAAAAATAGAAGTAAGGCTATGACCATATAAATCGCTGGAGACAATTTTTAATCAGATTTTAGTGCATATTTCAAAAAATTTTCGCCTCTGGCGGCTAGACCAACCCCAAGCAGACGTTTTGCGTCAGCTTGGTGCTGCTACTAGAGTAACGAATTGTGTAGAAATTAGGTTATAAAAACAGAAGTAAATCTGTGACCATTTGAATCGGTGGAGACAATTTCTAAGCAGTTTTTAGTGCATATATAAAAAATTTTCGCCTCCGGCGGCTGGGGGGACACCCCCACCCCTGCCGCTTAGCGGCGCAATTACGGCGCTTCGCGCCGTAACCCCCCGCCGAGACATTGGAAGACCCCCCTCGGCCAAATCCTATATACGCGCTTGATGCATACGTATACATATTTTTATATGCATACGTATGCATTTTTTGTAACTTTTATGCTTACGTATGCATTTTTTCTAAAATTTATGCATATGTATACATAAAAATTTCAAAAAAATGCATACTTATGCATATACTTCCCGGGAAAATGTATACGTATGAATGCATATTTTATCAAAAAACAAAAAAAAATTTTTTTATTTCCAAAATATGCATACGTATGCATGTTTTACAACTTATTATATGCATACGTATGCATTTTTTCCAAAGTATATGCATACGTATACATTTTTTGAAACTTTTATGTATACGTATACATAAATTTTAGAAAAAAATGCATACGTATGCATAAATTTAAAAAAAGCCTTGAAAATGCTATGAGAATAAAGCAGGAAAAGGGGCGATTCCTCCCCGGACCTGTGTTTAAACAGAAAAGATGTGAACTAGTCTGAGATGGACATTATGTGCATGAGCACCATAAGAAATTTGTATTTGATTTGGCCAGCTGCATACTGAAAAAAAATTTCTACCATACCATAATAATTTGTTTATACGTTAAACAGCACTGTTCCATTTTTTTAGTCTGATGAAATGACAATTAAAAAAATCATACTCACAGCAATGTTTGACAAGTGCGAAATCCCCACGTTTTTTAATTATAATTAAGATTATATTTGTATGTGTAAGAAACAACTATAAATTTGAAAAAGTGGCGATTTCGCGCTTGTCAAACATTGCTGTGAGTATGATTTTTTAATGGTGGCTTTTCGGTTTAAAACAAACAAACAATTTTATCTGTGCAGTGGAAACTTACAAAAGAAAGCTTTAAACCACGAACAATTTTTTAAAAGCGGAATTAAAAAGCTAAACATCTCTGCCTTTTTTATTGGTTAAATTATTTTTAAAGACATTTCGTCTGTCGACTATCGAAAAAAAACTGGAATTGGAATAACACACAGGCAGACAAAAGGCAAATAGACCAAAAGACAGTTCAAATTTAAATAGAATTATTTACACACTTCGTTATTTGCCATGAGCGGGGACCTTCCTTCTGTTCGGTTGGATGAGGCCCGGATATCTTCCAAATCGGAACTATCAGCCGCTACCGCACTCGGTAGCCGAATTCTAAAAAAATCAGTTTTATAGTCTAGTTGGTTTTTTTTTAATTTTTAATATAAATTAACCATTTTTGGGGTTAAATCTACGAAGCGGAAACAGATTCGGCCGACTACTGTAATAAAAAAAAATACAATGACTAAATATTCAAATTCAAATCCAAATCCAAAATAAAATAGTCAAGTTGTTTATGTTAGGTTAGTGCAGAAACTTGAAATCCATTGAATAGTTATGTATGCGAAAGTAGATGGTTCAATCCGAATATGGTTCTATTTAAAAGTGTGGCCAGTGATTTTTAGACAGCATGTTTTTTTAGTTGGAAACGTAACAATGTTGCTATAGTTGTACTAAAATATAAACGTGATATAAAACATATTTTTTACATCTAAAAATTAAATAAAATTATTAAACAATCGTATATTATAATTATATAGAGTATAATTTCGAACGTTTAAAGCAAGTTAGAGCAACTTACATATCAAAAATTAATAAAGAAGACCACAAAATATTAAAATTTGACCAAATTTCGCTATTTCGTTAGTAAAGTGGTCAAGTCAACCACTTGATTTTAAAAAATTACTCAAACAAAAGAAATTTAGTGGTTTTACGGTACATAAAAGAATTCGACTGATAATAAAAACAGTGCCGTTGTGAAAGAAGCTGCAAAGAAAAATGGATCACCAGATTCAAATGGTCACAGATTTACTTCTGTTTTTATAACCTAATTTCTACAAAATTCGTTACTCTAGTAGCAGCACCAAGCTGACGCAAAACGTCTGCTTCGGGTTAGTACCTACCGCCAGAGGCGAAAATTTTTTGAAATATGCACTAAAATCTGATTAAAATTGTCTCCAGCGATTTATATGGTCATAGCCTTACTTCTATTTTTATAACCTAATTTCCACACAATTTGTTTGTTAATGTAGTATCAGCATCACACCGATGCGCGGCGGCGGTGGGGGGGGGAGAGGTGTTCCTCCAGCCACCGGAAGCAAAATTTTTTTAAATATGCACTAAAAATTGTCTTCAGCGATTCAAATGGTGATAATTTTACTTCTGTTTTCATAACCTATTTTCTACACATTTTGTTAATTTAGTAGCAGCACTAAGCGAAGCGTCGGCTGGGGGTATGGGGGGTAACCCCTCAGCCGCCGCATGCCAAATTTTTTTAATATGCACTATAAACTGCTTATCTAGGCAATCACATGTGTATAGTTTTAGTTTGTTTTTATAACCTAGTTCTTAAACAATTTGTTTGTTACATACTTTTAATTAATATGATTTTTTGTACTATATCCCAATAAGGTTGTTTCTTATTTTTGTTAAGAAATAACCTTATTTAAATATAAATAATTGGCTAATTTATTTAAAAATGTATGCGTGACTGCAAAGATTCGTAACTTACATATGAGCAAAAAGTGCGGTTGAACAAACAAAAAGAAAAATACGATGCACATTTTAACTTCCCGCAAACGCGAGGAAAATTTTTATATTGCTTAATTTTAAGCATTTAAGATGCACTTCATTTTTATAACCTGAAAATAATAAAAATAAAGGGGGACCCTTACAAAAATGGCTGGCTTCGCCAGCCAGGGCACCCCCCTTCCTAAGTATGGAAACGCAGTTAGGTTGGATCCACACATATGAATCACGTATAATTTGTTCTTTATTATTCTTTTTTATGAATTAATTTTCATGTATTCTTTTGGAAATGTCTAAAATTTAATAAATATGTATTTTTTGCAACATAGTTTACCTTTACAGATTGTATGTTCTAAAAAAATTTGAAACTCAAATTTTCGATTTGTATTGATTGTGTCAGCCTTAAATATAATTGTTTTTATTGTGTTAAATGTAATTAATAAAACATCTTCATTATTATTATAGTATTATTATTATTTCTATGACAATTTTATCAGGTTTATATTGAAACCATATAAACAAACAAAAACAGGTTTTGATGTTTTATTTTTAGATTTTACACGTTTTTATATATTTATTCTCATATAATCAGTTTTATTATTGTTAGAAATTCCTCCCCTCTTTTCTAAAATTTTGGTTTTTTTATACTTTTCCCCCCGTTATGATCACTATTCAAATTTTAAAAAAACAAACAAAATTTTCATTTGTTATAGGAATACGGTTCGAAAGGCCCGGGTAGCCCCTCCTACAAAAAGCTCAGTTTCTCCGACAATTTGGAAACCTCGCAAAACGACTGTTGACCATCAACGATTCCTCATTTGCTAAAACAGAGCGGTCAGAAAGAGCACCGTTCTTGCAGCTTAGGTTCGTTCGATTTTAAAAGACATAAAATTAAAAATTTAAAACAACATAAAAAATGTAACGTAAACTGGAATAATAAGCAAAAAAAACTTTAAAATTCAATGTATTAGTGTAGTGAGATATTTTTGGAATTATACAACACTTCGAAGTGTAGTTTAGTTTTCAAAGCTCTGAAGCAAACCGAAACTTACTCGTTTACCGCCTACCTACCTTATATTTCTACTAATTTCATAAATTATAAAGAGTGAAGTTATAGAGTACTATGGACTATTTTGTCAAATTTTAAAAAACTAAATTTTTTTTCAAACGGTATATGAAACGCTATAAATAGATTTATATAATAACTTAAAACGTATTTTAAGCTTAAATAAGTTTAAATATCACTCTTTTAAAGTGCAGAACCCCTTTAAGTTTAAACGAAGATGTAGAGCCATCTATATTGAAGAGCGGGTACATCACGTATGTGAAACATTCAAAAACATCTTAAGGCTTTTCATTGGACGCTACAGAATGTAGGAACCTGAGACTTTTTGATGTCATTAATAGCGAGTACAGAAAAACAATTGTATTTGGTTACCGAGGATTTTTTTTTCACTGTCGTTAATGAATTGGTTAACTGGATTTCAGGGTAACGGGAACTTAGATCCTGGAGTCCTTAGATCCTTGCCTTTGAGTGGCGTCATTTTGAAGCAAACTGGAAAGTACACCAACATCGTCCGGCGTCCACCAACAGCGAACGATTTCTAGGCTTAGGCTTAGGGTTAGATTTAGGCTTAGGCTGTTTAATTTTGACGCCATCTGCCAATTTTCTTTAGGACTCCAGGAATCTAAATTCCCCCAATCGTTTTAAGGAAACTTCACTTACACCGAAAGAAACTTTTCTCGCTCTCACAGAAAACAAACACAGGAATTAGGCGAATGCTCGGAGCCGGACGCCACTGATGTGGAGTTGATCGGAAATAACGGTGGTTTCGACATGTCCAGAGATAACTTGCAGGTGAACAAGTTTAGCTTGGAAAACTGCTCTAGAAGAGTGACCAACAAAATATAGGTAATTTTTGACCAAGCGTGTAAATCAGTTGTATGACCTTGACAAGCGGTTGTGAATGTTGACAAATCGAATGACCATTTGTTTTAATTGCAATTTGTCATGTTGACAAACTGCCAAAATTAGTATTTTGCGCACGAAATGGATAGCACAGCAGTATGAGAATTATTGCAATGTGTGGGAATGTTCGACTGCAAACTCAAAAAACGAAATATCTTACTCTGAAAATTGCAAAAGCACCCCTACCTGAACATTATTGATACTGGCGACAACCCCCTTATAAATTTAATCAATTTAATGAAATTGAAAATGTTAAAATATATGAAAATTAAGAGTACCGTGAAATGCGCATAATAATAAAATTATAATTTTTATAGTGCAGAAAGTAGTTTTAGTAAAATTTATTTCATAAAATAAAGTGAATTTAAAACTCACAGTATCTTAAAAAGGTAAAGAATTGGGGTTTTGCCCTAAATAAAAAAACCCTAAATACTTACTTATACAGTGGTCAAAATATCGCTATATGGCGCTAGCACCGCACCCCTTCCTTACCCTACCTCCTCCCAAAAAAACCACCGGGAGGCTCCTTACCTATGTTCCCAACTTACTACTATTCCAGCTCATCCTGACTAAGCTCGAATGCCACCAGAAAGCGACATTAATTAAACGTTGTATGTTGTTGGATTTGTTCCAGCAGTTGATTTAAATTCCATTTAAAATCTACTTCCAAATAGTTGAAATGGTTAAAAAAATATAAAAATATTTAAATTTAGATCTGAAAACGTCATTTATTTTGCAGAAAGACATTAAAAAAGCTTAAAAAATTACTTTCAGTTATAATATATGTTTTTACCTATGTTTTAATACTATTATCTTCATACAGAATAAAGATTTTGTCTTTAGATCTATAAGATTTTGACCCATCTTATGTAAATGACAAAATAACCTGACTCAGTTCGCTATGTTTAAATTAAAACTGAATTAAAAACATTCAATGTCACTCTAGCTGTATTTTTCACACTTCAGGCCTGTAATAAAGTTAATGAAAAACACAATTGGCATTTCCCTTATTGTTTTTTATTTTTATTTTTTATAATTATTCTGCGCGGAGGGAGGCTGTCGCCACCGCTCTGTGGCTTCTACAGTGCCATTGAGTTTAGTTTTTTTTCTAATCCATGACATTCCAGAAATATGAAAAATTTTGTTTTTGATGACAGTACGTCTGAAAATACTGTTGAAGATGCTAAAAACAATGTAATTTTACCTACAGCAAAGCACTTGCAAGAAATATAAATGGATTAAAGCTAAAGTACTTCAGGCTGAAATTAAGGGCTTAACCGCTCTCCATCAGAAGAAATAAAAAATAAAATTAGACAAAGAAATAAAAGAAAGTTGCAAGTGGTTATGACACCAATTGTTATTTAGTTGCGTCACGTGTTTCTATGCACGTAATATTTTTCAAAAAAAGAGTAGTTACTTGAACACCTTGCTATTTTCACCCTTTATGGAATAGACTATTTCGACATAAG
>JASAMX010006308.1:0-29607 GCA_030248175.1 Microlaimidae sp. YZB2_3
ACTTTTATTAAAATCTGGAAAAAAATTAACGAGTAAACTGATTATTTTGGAATCCAATTTTAATAATTAATTTTAGCGAAAGCCGGAACAAAGTTTCAAAGAAAAAAAGCCTTATATTGAATCAGAATAGTATAAAGCTACATAAGTCTAAAACTAAATACCAGAAAAGACTGAAACAAGTCTCTTTAAAACCTGCAAATTAATAACAGATTTTGTGATATTTTCTGAAAAACAAAATCCAATAAAAACAATACGTGTAAAAGCTTTAGTTTGCGTTTTTTAACCATTTATGAAACTTAGTTCACATAAATTTTCTAGAAAGTGGATTAACTTTTACATGAGTTAACCAGCTGTAAATACCACAGTATTAGTTAAGTCACACGTCGTCAAAACGATACAGAAAAAGTATAACGCCAGACGTCACAGTCAGCATGAAAAACTTTTGTCAAAATAAATTATCGCATTGTGCATTAAATTTTGTAATTTATCATTATTTTCGCATAAAATCAAAGCATACCGTCGTGTAAACAGCTATTTAAACCAAATATTATCCAGTTCTAAGTAGAAAAACATTGAAAAATTTAGATTTAATATAAGGCGACTTTTTTTAAATGTTTTTATTTTTATTACATAAAACAAATTAGCTGTCAAAGTATTTGTTAAATTAAAAGTCGCCTAGTATTAAATTTAAATTTTTCAATATTTTTCAGACTACAACTGGATCGTTAGTTTAATCGCATTTGCGCTGCGGTATGCTTTGATTTATACGAAAATAATGATAAAATCTGTTATTAATTTGCAGGTTTTAAGGAGGTACTTTTAAGTCTTTTCTGGCATTTAGTTTTTAGTTTTATGTAGCTTTATACTATTCGATTTAATATATGGGTTTTTTTTTCGAAACTTTGTTTCGGAATTTATAAAATTTCCATCTTTTAATGCATTGAATTCAATGTCATTTGTTAAAAAAAAACTTACTTATTTAAAAAAAAAACGTCATGGTCTCCTTATGATATCAATACAATTATTTTCATATCCAAAATTTCAATGTAATTTTAACCAGCATACTAGACAACAATTAAGTCTGAATTTGAAAAATAAATTTTAATTTTTGATGGGTAATTTCCGTAATTACTGTAAATTATATGAAAAGGTAAAATTAAAAAAAATATTCGGGCAACATTTTTATTTTACAACATAACCAGACCATTGTAAACCCATTGGTTTTACGAGGTTGCCCAGACCAGTCTTTTCTGGCATTAAATTTTTGGAGTTATTGTAGCTTTATAGTATTCCTTATAAAAAAACTTTTTTCGACACATTGTTACGATTTTGTTGAATTTCTGTTTTTTTTTAAACATTGGATCCTGCAGCACCCACGCGTCACCCAAGATTAATTTTATTTTAATTTATCAATACAATTATCGGCTCACCTTCAAAAGAGTCCCGGCACAAAAGAGTCCTGAAAAAAATCACAGCTGGCACAAAAGAGTCCTGGCAAAAAGGAGTCCCGGCACAAAAGAGTCCTGAAGAAAATGCGTTCATGCGCAAAAGCGCTTCGAGCGCTGAGGTCGGCACAAAGGAGTCCTGGCATAAAATCAATTTTTCACAGCTGACATACAATGTTCACACCTTAGCTGTCTTCCAGTTTATGACGTATTTTAACACGTCGTTACTCTGACATATTGAGTAAAAAGCGTCGTAAAATACTCGTAACTTTGACTCTTTTTTTATCTTAACACATAAATAATCCAAACAAAATGAGTCACGATTTTATACTGATTGTGACTCTTTGTCTAAGTAACGACGAACAGTTAATTTAAAAGGTTTGTAGTAGCTAAAAATTTTTTTTAAAGTTGCTATTTTTTTGGGAAAACAAATGTTTATTCCAATAATTACAGTTTTCAATCCTTTAATTAGCTAAATTAACCCAGATTTTTTAATGTGGTTTTATGTTTTTTGAGCTAAAGAACGATTCTATGTATTGTCTCGTATGTGATAACGTTTGAGTTAGACTTCAAAAGAATTTCAAAAGTTTCTGTAAATTTAAAAAAAATTCTTTGAAAGACCGCTAATATTTTAACAACAACTTACAACCTGAGGACATTATTATAAAATTATACGCTTAATTCATTATGTGCCATAGTTGAGTTAACGAGTCATTATTGACTAATCAAATAAGTTTTAATCAAAACTAATAATTAATCACCATTTTTATTGTATATAAATAATAAGGCGTTTCAGTAAAAAAATCGTATTTAACATTTTTAAATCGCTTTGTTATTTTTCCCTAGAAAATTTTTTAAGTTTAGTGAATATTTATCTTACTTACTGCGTATTTTGTGGTGTTATCTATGTCATTTAAAGTTATGCTCAATAGTTTTGCTTTTCTGGTGTATTTATTTGCATTGCGTTATGATCAGAAGAATTTTAAATAAAACATTTAGCATTAATAATTCGTGTAATTTGCGTAATTCAAATGCCAAGTATTTAGTAAAAAGTTGACAAATATTTGGTTAAATAGCTGCTAACACTACTCACTAAGCATCTGATAATAAAGCTACTACTGTATTTGGTAAAAAATTACCAACTAGTTTCGAAAAATCAACCAATTAAAAAAACACAGAATAATTAAATTTAAAAATACTAAAATTTGGCAAAAAAATACAGAAACCTGTATTGGTCTGGACTCTGGAGGCATAACAATATTTGGTTGTTTTTACTCGTTTTTTGGTTAAAAATCAGCAAATGGGCGGAGAGTGTCTTTTTGTGTTTTTTGTTTGTTTTTTTTAATCTGTAGTTGTGCGCAATGGAACGCAAAAAGTCCCAGTGGTCTGTTCATCTTGTTGTCTGGCATCTACGGTCGTTCTTACAATTACGATTAAAACACTAGTTTCATAAAATTCTAATATTTTAACAATGAACAAAAAATTTATGCCAACTAAAATCATTATTTAGACATGATTTTGTTTGACATACACTTAATTATGACAAAAACACTAATTCAATATTATATGATTCATACCCAAATACAACAATGATTTTTTTCTTTTTAAACGCTTTACAAAGCTTTTAGCGTTTTAATAACTAAACTCGAATGCCACCAGAAAGTGACATTGCTTAAACACTGAATTCTGTTGGATTAATGCCAGCAGTTCATTTCAAATCTATTTCCAAATACTTGAAATGGTTAAAATAAAAAATAAAAATATATCTTATATAATTTATATATATAATATATAAAAAAATCTAACAACGTCATTTATTGCGCAGAATGATATTACGAAATCATGAAAAAATTAGTTTGTGGTGTAATGTATGTTTTTATATAAATATATTCATATTGAATAAATATTAACGATTTTGTATAAGATTTTGGCCCATCTTATGTATACAGAATGAACTGACTCAGTTCGCTCTGTTTAAATTAAAACGAAATTCAAAACATTCAATGTTTCCATTTCTATTCTAGCTGCATTTTTTACCGACTTCAGGCCGCGCAATAAAATTAGATCAAAATACAAATGACATTTTCGTTATTGTTTTTTTTTATTTTTTATAATTATTGTGCGCGGCGGCTGTCGCGACCGCTCTGTCGCTTCTACAGTGCCGTTCAGTTTAAATAATAAAAATACTTGAAAACATTAATTTTTTTACCCGCGAAATTCTTCACACAACCTCTTAAGAGGTTAATTAAAAAAAAACACTGGAAGACAGCTGAGGTGTGAACATTTTATGTTAGCTGTAAAAAATTGATTTTATACCAGGACTCTTTTGTGCCGACCTCAGCGCTCGCAGCGCTGGGGCACATGAACGCATTTTCTCCAGGACTCTTTTGTGCCGGGACTCTTTTGCGCCAGGACTCTTTTGTGCCAGCTGCAATTTTTTTCAGGACTCTTTTGTGCCGGGACTTTTTTGTGCCGGAACCCAATTATCAATACAATTATTTTTTAAATATTTTTACAGTTGCCGTATGGCTGTTAATTAGCGGTTAGGAAATTTGTTCGTTGTTTACTTTAAAAATTAGTCATTTTTATAAAAAGGTAAGGAATTCTAATTTAAACCAAAAAATAACCACAAGAGAATGTGTATTACCAAGTGAAGTTACTTAATATGTAATTCAGTAAGGAAAATAAGTGTCGCACAAGTACCCCAGTCCCCAATGCGTAACTTAGAAAAAAATTGGTCATTTTTCACATGAGCAGAGGTTTAACGGCAATAGAGCACACAAGAATGAAATTCAGGTTAGGCGAAAATTTAGCATCTACGTGCCAAAAATCAGCTCTAAATATCTACCACAGAAAAAAATTTTTGGGGGACCACAAAAAAACAAAAAACAAAAGTCTAAAAAGTTTAACAAATTAAGCTTATTAGTATGAAATTCAGGTATGTTTAGCAAAAGTTTTTAGGTTTTTAGTATCAGAAAAATATGGGTAATATTTTAGTCATGTAAAATCTTTAGATTTTTAATTGGCTAAAGAGCTATTTAAGGTTTTGTTGATTTTAGGTGACGCCATCAACAACGGTTAACCGTGCAGTGAAAACAAAGAGCACCACAAAAACCATATCAGCAAACACGCCAAACCAAACACCAACAGAAAAGAAAGAGCCCACACAAGGCAAGCAAAAAATCGAGTCAAAAAGAGCAGCCGGGCGAAGCAGTGACTTAACCCATTTAATATAAGGGAAAGAGCGCTCCGCGCTCTTTCCTGATTAAATTATAATGAATATCTTCCCAAACATTATATACTTTGTGCCAAATCCAATTTGATATTTTAAAATCGTCATAAAAAATTGCATTTTTTAATTCTCATTCATTTTTTTTGCGAAATAAAAAAAAAATTTATGTAGGTAATTAAACAAACTTAAACCATATTCTTATTTACATATAGGCAAATACAATTTAGCTGACCGCGATATTTGCAGTACTGAATCGATCATTTAACAACAAAAACATTCAAAATTTTTCACTAAAGCGGATTAACAACAAAGATTAAAAACTGTATTTTAATAATTATTTATCAAATTACTTAATTTGTAACCTAAATGCAAATTTTTTAAGGGCTAAAGTTGGTTAATTTTTGTATATTTTCGGAAAAGGTGGAATTAAAAAATTCTGCGTTCTTATTTTGTTTTAAACATCATACCGCACGATCTGCGTACGGGTCCTTAGATCCACAAGCAGGGAACTTAGAGCCATCGAAATTTTTTGGGAACCTGGAGCCACGAGCAATGGGAACTTGGTGCCTTTATAAAAAATTTATATTTTTTATATATTAAATTAGATTAATTTATATTTTTTATATTTATTTTTATATATTAAAATTTATATCTTAAATTTTCGTTTGGGGTTAGATTTAGGCTTCGCTTAGGCTTAGGTAAACGTTTTAGTGATTTTAATTTTCGGCTCCAAGTTCCCAACTTACGGCTCCAAATTCCCGACTTACGGCTCCAAGTTCCCTATTTTTGGCTCCAAGTTCCAGCTCCAAGTTCCCAAGGCTTCATCGACCCTAAATCATTTAATTGGTCCCCTCATGTCTGCATTTTAATTTTCAGCGTCAGCCAGATATAATTAAACCATAGATAGATAGATAATATGCTAATTCCACACCGCCTAGAACCCTTGGTGCTCTTATCGGGTTAACAAAAGCGACAGTGCCAAAGAAAAAAAAACATAACCTAACATAACCACAACTGCAGCAGCAAGATTAAATTTAAACCAGAAAAGAATAAAAATTAAGCAAAAAATAAAGCAAAAATAAAACAAAAATAAACGGTTAATTCAAAACATATCATACTAGCCTTGAAAAATGTTCTAAGAATAGAGCAGGAAAAAGGGGCGATTTCTCCCCGGGCGTGTGTTTAGACAGAAAAGATGTGGACTAGTCTGAGATGGACATTATTTGCACCATAAGAAATTTGTATTTGATTTGGCCAGCTGTCCACTGAATAAAAATTTCTACCATATGATAATAATTTATTTATACGTTGAACTAATTAATTACACAGCACTTTTTTAGTTACATTGCATTACAGTTGCATTTTTTTAATCTGATGAAATGACAATTGAAAAATTATACTCACAGCAATCTTTGACAAGCGCGAAATCGCCACTTTTTCAATTAGAAGGTTATATTTGTATATGTAAAAAACAACTATAAATTTGAAAAATTGGCGATTTCGCGCTTGTCAAAGATTGTTGCGAGTATATTTTTTTAATTGTCATTTCATCAGATTTAAAAAATGCAATGTAATGCAATCTAACAAAAAAAAGTTCTTTGTAATTAGTTCAACGTATAAATAAATTATTATCATACGGTAAAAATTTTTACTCAGTGGACAGCTGGCCAAATCAAATACAAATTTCTTATGGTGCAAATAATGTCCATCTCATACAAGTCCACATCTTTTCTGTCTAAACACCCACCCGGGGAGAAATCGCCCCTTTTTCCTGCTCTATTTTTAGAGCATTTTTAAGGCTATGGTTGAATTATATCTGGCTGACGCTGAAAAAACAATGCATACATGAGGGGACCAATTAAAACTGTGCGGTAATGACGTTAAAAAAAAACAAATAAGAACGCGGAATTTTTTCGTAATTCCGCCTTTACACAAAATATACAAAAATTAACCAACTTTAGCCCTTAAAAAATTTTGCATTTAAGTTACAAATTAAGTAATTTGATAAATAATTGTTAAAAAACAGTTTTTAATCTTTGTTATTAATCCGCTTTAGTGAAAAATTTTGAATGTTTTTGTTGTTAAACAGTCGATTCAATACTGCAAATATCGCGGTCAGCTAGGTTTTATTTGCCTATAGTTTAAAAAATGAGTTTTAATTTCAGTTGTTTTTTTTTAATTTTTCTAATGTTAATTTTAATTTTTTTACGAATATAATTATTATGCATAATTATTTTTGATACCTTTCTTTACATTCACATTTCTGTTGTTATTCTTCATTGTTGCGAAATATAAAAAAACTTAACAGTTTAAATTTGTTAAAATGTAAATGAAAATGAAGGATAATGTCTTTATTGAACTCATTTAAACGTTTCGACAACCACAGTTGTCATCATCAGTAAGATCTAAAAAGTACAAAAAGTTATAAACATGACAAGAATAAATATAGAACTGTACAGTGACAAGAATAATTATAAAAAAGCTATAGAATGGTAGATAAAACGTTTTAAAGGGAGAAAAAGGTAATTTAAAAAAAAATTTGTTAAATTTGTTAAATCTTTTTATTTTAATACACACAATGTCGCTGCATTATTGTCGTTATAAAAAATCGTCGAGCAAACATTTATTCACTTCATTTATTACGACGTTTCCAGTATCACAGTACTCATTTTCAAGTAAGCTAAAACAAAAAGAATATCAGTAGAATATATACATATAAAAATAAAACACAGAAATATTTATAGAAATATCACAAAAGTTTGTTACAAAATAAATAAAACATGGACACGCGAAGAATGGTCAAAACAGAAATAACAAAAAGGATGTTGGCATTAATTTCTAGACGATTCTTTGCAATTAACAGGGATTCTTTAATTAAAAGATGTAAGTCAAAAGCGCTATGACTAAGAATTCGGAAATCGGAAGAATTTACATTTGATTGACATTGTAACATGTGTTCAAAACCAAACTTCTTTCACGTTGAACATTTATATGACTCGTAAAAGGGCTCGCTCTCTTGTGCTCGCTAACTCTGGTATAAAACTGTCGCCTTGTTTTTCCCTAATATCAAAAATTGCATTTTGCACACGTATAAGAATATACCACACCAGACCGCAAGTACAGAGGAAGTTTGTCATTAAACGGAAACATATTTAGGATTACATAATACTAATTAGTTCTTTTGTCTAAGAAAAGTATATATACACAAGAAATTCCTACCATATCATTATTAGCAGAAATTAGTACTTGCCCTTGTCCTGATATTTTACTGACGAGTGAGTGAGGAGGCGTCTAAAATTCTCACACGAAACGCCAAGGGCAGTTGGGTCAGATGGATCATGGGATTAAATTTAAATTCCTTTAATCTAACTGATTTGACAAGGCTCTTCTACTGAGCAAGTGGTAATATTCAGAAAATCAACACCACGCTTTGTACATATGGTTGTAGAAAAGTTCTAGCTGTTTTGCTTTCTTACAGACTACACTTTATATCATAGCTAAAACTGAAGCAAGCAGTAGCAAAGAACTGACTTTATCGATTGTGGCCATGAACAAACGGTTTGAATTTGCAAAGCTATTAAAAGATGCTTAAATTTTCCATATTCATTCTTGATTATCTAAATGAAGAAGATCAACTGCTTTATATTTCTTTTTTAGCTCTTCAACATTATGAACAAACGGATGTAAATATGTTTAGACAAATCATTTGATTTTAAATGTGCCTTGCTTTATATATTTCGCCTTAGCTTCAATATCTTTATGACCAAATATTCACAAAAATAAAAATACACTACAAGCACAATAGAATAGAGATTAGAAAAACGCACCATGATAATTAGCTTAAGACTTACAGCATAAGCAGAAATGTCTCAAACTTTAAAAAGTTTTGTTTCTGTTAAAAATACAGTTACTAAAGACAATTTAATATAGATAAGAAATACTATATTGCTAATACGAAGATTAGTTTTGAACACAATTCTGCAATCAGTGTTTGGCAAAAAGCGAAATATAGAACGAATTCTGGCTTTTGTTTGCAGTGAAACTGGACCCAACAACGGTTAACAGTATGTTGTTTAATATTTTCATTTTCTGAATTGTTTTATGTCGTTTTATTTTCAAAAATTTTGTTAAAAAAATGTTTTAATAACATAATAATATGTTTTAGTCATTGAAATAAGGTATCCGTTTTTCTTTAATATTTCTTTAAGTCGCAAAATTTCTTCATGGATAACTGACATATTTGAGCTAAAATGACGGTTAGAAATATATTTGTTTTTGACTGAAACTGATGTTATTCTCAATATATATTTAAAAAAAAATAAATTACTCAAAAAATAAAAATTTAAATAATCAAAAATTTCTAAAATATAAAATTAAATTTTTTTTAAAAATAACTGAAGGGTATGTGTGTGACATGAATATAAAACATTCTTCCAACCTAAATTTAAAATGACAAGAGTTTTCAGAAGTTTACGTAAACGTATAAGTTAGTTTTTTAAAGTTTATTTTCTTATTAAGAAATTTGTAAAAAACTACAACACTACATGCTTACATTTTTCCATGGAATTTTTTTGTGAAACGTGGAGCTTTAGCTGAGAGGACTCCATTAGTAGTACTAGTGCAGTATCCTACACGGTGAAATAGGGAGAAGGTAATCTATGTCGTCGACCTTACCTAGCTCAGATTTTCTCTCAACAAGTACCTTGTGGAAGGTAATTCCACGAAATACTTATTGAAAAAAAGGTATTTTGAGAAAAAGGTAATTTGAGGAAAAAGAAAGATTGAGAGAAAGGTACTTTAAACACAGGTACGAAGCAGAAAGAATGTACAAAGAATAAATTTCATTGAAAAAAATGCAGTTCGGATAGCGGAATATGTGACGGAAAGATGCTACGTATTACGTAGTTCTCGCAGTGTTACGTAGTGTTACGTAACACGTAATTATAAGAATATATAACACAAGAGAATTTCCGACTGTACACTAAATTTTTGACCAAAATTTTCCTAGAAAAGTCGCACTTGCAAACGTTTGTGCGACTTTTTTAGCAAAAATCCGCCATTTTCTGCTAGTTTTTCCGCGCTGCGATTTTTAACACAGTGTTAATTTTATTACAGTGCGGACTGCGACTTTTTTTGTACTCAATACTGCTTTATAGCACTGCGAGTCTGGTTGCACAACAAAAAAAATACAGACGCTGGTAGATATTTCAATGGAGTAAAACACTTCAAAATTATTTTGTTTTAATTAATTTTAAACCGTTGGAAAATTATTTTATTTCATTAAAACTAAAAAGTTTTGACATTTTAACGTTAAAAAACGACTTTTACTCATTTCAACACAAAATTTTCGCTTCGTATTTATTTTTTTTGTTGTGCAGCTTTACTCGCAGTGCTAAAATAATCGCAGTGCGAATAAAGCAATTTTAAGTACAAAAAAGTCGCAATCCCCACTGCAAGACAACTAACACTGTGTTAAAAATCACAGCGCGAAAAAACTTGCAGAAAATGGCGGATTTTTGCGAGAAAAGTCGCACACGGATTTGAAAGTGCGAATTTTCTTGCAAAATTTTGGTCAAAAAATTAGTGTACAGTCGGACATTCTCTTGTGTTATATATTCTTGATTACCCAAAAAATACATTTCCTATTTGCTAGTTTTTACGAAAAGTAGCGTTAAGTCATTTATTTTCACTGGTTTATAATAATGCATAGTGAAAAAATACAAACGCTTCATTTGCTTTCAATAAACAGACAAAAAGCAACGGAAATAAAATTCTAAAAATAGAAAATAAGTTTCCGAAGAGGTTAAACGAATTTAACTCGAAAATAGAGTATTTATCATTATTAAACTGTAACACATAAACAATAATTTCAAACATATACATAATTATCATATATTGTTTTTTTGAAATATTATAGACATTTTGCAATTAAAATGTTGCTAATTATTTTACGTGATATACTAGCTTTCGAAATACATATGTTTTAGGGACTACTTTTGAAACAGAATAGAGCAAGAAATAGGGTATTTTATAATAGGATTGCGCTTATACAGCTAACCAGGAGTAGTAGTGCGTCTCAAAAACAATCATGAAGATATCAGAAACAATAGAAATCTCTAACTCTTAAATTATATTTAAACAAAGTTTATCAAATAAAAGTTTATATAGTAAAATTTTATAGTAAAAGTTTATATTATCAAATAAAGTTTATCAAGTAAAAATAAACCATTCTCACGAAGCAGCT
This sequence comes from Microlaimidae sp. YZB2_3, assembly GCA_030248175.1. NCBI lineage: Eukaryota > Metazoa > Nematoda > Chromadorea > Desmodorida > Microlaimidae > Microlaimidae sp. YZB2_3. The sequence goes on from JASAMX010006308.1 coordinate 10,922, forward strand.
ACAATTTTTTAAAAAATAAAAAATTTAATTTTTTTTTGAATGTGTCTGGCCCTGGCAGCTGAATAGTTATTTCTGCTTGTTAATAAGTTAATAAGTTCTTTTTATTTAATAAACACATATTGGCCAATGAGAATTACATATGTTTGCCCATGGAAAAATAGCAAAAAAAAAACTTTAATATTAATATTATAGATGAAACTAAGTTTTGATTTAAGGTTTTGACCCCGCACTCCGAAGATTGGTATCTGGCAAATACATATCCTTTAGCTAACTTCTATGTCAGGGATTATGAATCCAGCGAAACATTAACAAGAAGATTTATTAAAAACCGGTAATTATCTGATTTATAAAGATGCGATCGTAAATAGGGATCGACCGGGGCAGGATTTTTGCTGATGCCAGGGCTGGGGCCGGCGTGGCGAAATTTGGATTTACCGGCCGGGGCTGGGGCAGGTTAAAAATTTTTGTAAAAGTTGCAATTTGGTCATTTTTTCAAAAAATAAATTTTTTACTGTAGATTATTTGTTTTAGGTAATTAAAACTTACGTTTTGGAATTTAAGCACTTGTGTAAGTAGAAAAACTGATTTTTAAATACACAAAGGTTTTTGATTTATGATTTTGAGTGTTTTTAAGGAAAAATTTAAAAAAAAACGTCATTTTTGGGGTTTTTTAGTGTTCCGGATTCCAATTCCGAGTTCCGGATTTTTTAGCACGTTCAGGGCCTGATTCCGGTTTTAATAAATTTTTAATAAATTCCGCTTCCGGTTTCTGTTCTGGATGTTTGAAAAATCTCAATTCCGGTTCCGGTTCCTGTTTCGGTGTTCCCAGGTTTCCGCAGTTCCGCCCATCACGAATTTTTTTTAAAAATTAAATACAAACAATTTGGGTCGGTCTCTTTTGGCCGGGACTGGAAACAGATGATCGTCGCGATTGAGTCCGGGGTTTTTTCTCCCGTTTTGCAACAAGGTGGGGTGTTGGAGGGGCGGGACGGACAAAAGACGGAAAGTTGTTTGATAAATTAACTACTTATAGCATCCTGTCGGCGGCTCTCTCTCTTTTGTGTTGCATTCCCTCCGTCTATTATTGTGTTTGTGGAAATTAGTGGCACTTGTCTTTTTTGAAACAGACACATCTCACACCTTCACACACAACTACGCGCTACAAATTTTAGAGGGGCTAGCCCTCCCGGTTCGAAAGGACAAAGTTGAGAACATGTTGGTACTATTAATTGACCTTTAATACAAAACAATTGACATAACATAGAATCTTGCAATGCAAGCTAACTAATTAAGTTGTTCAAAATAAAAACAATGCAATAAAAACCAAAAGGATACTGGGCATTTTATTCCAGAGAATGTTTTTTTTTAGTGGTCTGGTATGTGCTTTGTTTTTATAAACTAAACACAGACTGTGCAGTGCCTTCCCCAGAAAAAATGTTTAAAGGGGAAAGGATACCGAAAAAAACAGCAAAATAGGTAAAAAAGGGAAAATATATAACCTAAGAAAGGTCAAACACTGTAAATTTTCGCAAATACCTTGCCCCCCCCCCCCCCGGTCCCCCCCCCTTCCCCCCCCCGCCGCTGCGCTTTGCTTGTGCGCTTGTTTTTGTTTTGCCTATTTATGTACAGACCGGCACGGCGAAAAGCCCCCCCCCCCCCCCGTCCCCCCCCCCCCCCTTTCCCCCCCCCCCCAAAAAACAACCCCACGCCCCCACCACTCTTTTCTTCAGCTTTTTCGTTAAGCCATTTTAGACCTACCCCTTTCCCCCCCCCCTCCCCTTTCCCCCTTCCTTCCTTCTCTCTTCCCCCCCCCCCCCCCCCCCCCCCCCCCGTTTCAAAAAAGTTGCCCCCCCTGTTCCCCCATTTTGGAATTGCCCCCCCCCCCGTTTTAACGCCGGGGGGGGCAGTGCACATGTCTGTATGTATATTTAGACCTTGTCTGCCCTCCATCCGTAGTTTTATTTAGGAGGCAGCCACATTTTTGAAACGGGGGAGAGAAAAAAACGAAAATAAAAAAAAAGGGACAAAAACGAAATTAAAGAAAAAAGGTCCAAAATGGCTTTAAATGCATTGAAATAAGCTAAAAACGGCAAAATTTAGATTTTTTCAATTACCAAACAAGCTTGCTGATTAGTTGTCCTCTCCATACGTTTAAAAAAAGGGGAAAACTCTCAGGTTTTCGGACCTATGCACTGCCCCCCCCGGGGGTTTTATTGGAGGGCAATTCCAAAACGGGGGCACGGGGGGCAACTTTTTGAAACGGGGGGGGGGAGCAAGCATAGGAAAAAAAGAAAAAAATTAAAAAAAGAAGGGAAAATGAAAAAAAGGGACAAAAAAAGCGAAAATAAAATAAAAATAGTTCTAAAATGAATTAAAAATGCAATGAAATAGGCTAAAAACTGCAAAAAACTCGCAATGTTGGCGTCATTATAGGTCAAAAATTGCACCATAATTTTAGGTTACTTTTTCATTTTTGGCAGGGGGGCAAATCCTCTAATAAAGCGAAGGGTCATTTCCAGACGATGCACAGGTGTGGTTTTTTTTTTCACAGAACACTTATATTTTAACAACGAGTGTCAAATTGAAACTAAAAAATACGCTTTTTTATATATTTTCAGACCTGTGCACTGCTCCCCCCCGTGTTTTATTGGGGAGATTTCCAAACGGGGGACAGCTTTTTTGAAACGCGGGCAAGCAGGGGAGAAAGGAAAAAAGCAAAAGAGGGACAAAAAAGCGAAATTAAGGTAAAATTAGGTCTGAAATAGCTTAAACTGCATTAAAATAGGCTAAAAACTGCAAAAATTTTGCGATGATGGCATCATAATAGGTAAAAAATGGCGCCATAATTTTTGGTTGTTTTTTTTTTCATTGTTGGCCAGGGGGACAAATCTTCCAATAAAGCGAGGGGCATTTCCAGACCATGCACACGTCTGTATTTTTTTATTAGATGTGAAGAAATTATAAAAATAATTGCTGAAAATTTAAAGCAATTTAAAATTTACAGTAAGATAAAGGCGGTCTGCAAGGTGATAAATTGACCTGTCTTCGGTTTACTTTTTCTCGTTCTGACAGTTTCTGTTTGTTATTTTTTTATTTATATATTGATTTTCTGCTTACCTTATAAATCTTACGAGTTTTGTACATTAAAAACAACAAATGTTTTGCGTATGATTCTTAGATAACTTTATGGCGTTCAAAAAGCAGCTGTAACAAGTAACAAGATATATGTAATCATTTACAAACGCAGACTTCTTCAGGGTTCGGTGATGTCTCTCTTCACCCACGTTTTATTAGTGGCTAAGCCCGCCCTCGCCCTCGCTTAAAATACGAAAAAATATCTTCAATTTTTTACTTATTTTTACGATTTTTTTGGTTTTTGAGAATATTGCGCCTTTTTTTATTTAATAATTATTAATTTGTATATCATTTTTTCCTTTTTTATTTAATAGTTTTTTAACTGTCCACCCAATTTTTGAAATACATCCTCAAATAAACCCCGGGAGACGAGAGCATTGCACAGATCTTCAGGTGAGTGCAGCACAGCACTGCAACATTTTTAATGCTTACTATCGCATTCGCAGACAGTAAGGACAACTATAGAGACCTACAGTAAATAAACCTAAAAGAAATCTTTTACGATCATTTATGGTTTTAGTGGATGTGAGCAGTGCTATATTATACACAATAAAACTTAGAGTTTATGTAAGTGTCGCAGTGAACTCGTAGTGTTGAGTGTTGTAAATATATATTATTTCAATATTGAGCTTAAATTAACCAAATATATCAAAATTGTTTAAGTTTAAATGTGACTGCTTTACTTTTAATTATAAATAGTTACTGTATTCAGTACAATTAATCTGAAAATAAAAAAGCTTTTATTCATTTATGTGTTTGTCGGTAATCCTTGCATGAGAAACATGTAAAAGCTTTTTTATGTAATGTTTATGTTGCCTAATTCTATGTATAAAAGGTATTTAATCCCTTGGATTTTTTATTGTTGAACTTTTTTGTAATTCCTTCAGCAGTTGATTTGCTGTAGAACAAAACAATTTGTGGGAAAGGGTATGGTAAACTGGGGTCTTTGAAATCAGCTATAAATATATTTTTAATAGCTATATAGTTTTTAGCAAATTTTTCTCCATAATATAATTAAAAGCTTTAATAAAAGCCAAAATAAAAATAAAAAGTTTAAAAAACCTTATTTTACGTGTCACTTTTTTCTGTTTCATTTTTTAAAGTGCAGCTCGCTCCAATTACTCCTGTGTACATTTATTACGAATAGATATGTGTTGTTGGTGGTTTTTTTATCGAACAATGATAAATGTAATGTATGCCGCTGGCTTTTTTAGCTTTTAAAACAATTTTATAGTAGACTCGACAAGCAAGTGCATTCGCGTTATATCGAATGCATACAACATATGCTAATCAAAACCATTGTGTAAGCTGTAGTAATCTTAAAAGTCCACTTGATTAACTCTGAACGTGGAGTGAAGTGGGGAATAGAATATCCGGGTGTGTTGTTAGTCATTTTTATGAGCTTTATCTTTTGCATAAGGAATAATGCGAGCAATCGCGCGCCGCCATATTGCGCCGTAGGATAATTTAATTCATATTTAAATGGAAAGGTTTTTAGATTTGTTTGTGGTTATAAAAATCATCCCTAACACGAAAGCTATATAGATAGATATCTAAACATTAAAATAGATTTATAAATATTATTGCAAATCTCAATTCTACTTTTCAAATCTATGCATTACTCGTTTATTTTTTATATATTATATAGCAGGGTTCATAAATTTACATTCACGTCAAATACGTCAAAATCATCGGGGTGGGGCGTAGACATTTTTTTGTTACCCTGTTTAGATATTTTCTTGTTTGATTTTTGTGAAGCAGGTTATGTTGTATATAGGTGAAGGTGGGTAGGGCAGAAAGGTTATTTTTCTATTTTACTGTAACATATATATATATATATTTTATCCATAAGTATAAATAGTTAGTAGTTTATATATACCTAACCTAAATTTCAGGAAGAATTTTAAAACTTTTTCTGATTTTTTTTTAAATTTACTTTGAAAAATTGATGGGTTGTAAAATTCTGGGGAGATTTTATATTACTGTGCGTTTTAATGTTGCCAAAAGAGAAATTATTTAACTGTATTGGCTGAAGTAGAAATATTTTTTTAAAATTTATTGTTAATACAAACAACCAACTGTCTCGGTTGATTATAAAGAAAGTATATATGAGTTTGGAAAAGATGAGGATGTTCCCTTTTTTACACTATTTAGCAACAAAGCCGAAAACCCTTGCGTGTTGCGTCCATTGCCGCACGGCCGATACATGCCACATCGAATGAATTTCACCCACACCTTCAAATATTAAAGGTAGGTAGGTATTCGAGGAGGATTTAGGGCGGGGTAGCACCTTCAAAAATTGAAATTAAGTCGAATGAGCTGGCGGCAAGAAACTCGTACTCTGAGGCCTTAAGAAGACGGTTTTTATTAATTTATAGTGTATTTATTAGTTACTTTGTTGTAGTAATGTGTGCATGTAATTCTATTACTCAGTAGAATCTGGAATGCCTTTGCAGTGCATTTATACTTATTCAAGTTAAGTCGTCCAGAGCGTGACCAAGCAAAAAATATCAGTCACGAACGAGCGGACGCGGAATTAAAATAAAATAAAATACGTTTGAACGCGAAAAGGTTTGCTAATTTGCAAAAACTATAAAAGTGTCATATAAAATCTACCTGTTTCAAAAGACATGTAAAAATTGAACTATTACGAACAAGTACATCAGCTGATTTTTTTCAGGGGAAGTTTTATTTTAATCGCCATTTAACGTGCATCGGATCAGTGTTGTTGCGTTAAACGACGAAATATCTTGCATACTTGTGCACTACCCCCCCAACGGGGGGTTTTATTGAGTGGAAGAGGGGCAATTCCAAAATGGGGGCACGGGAAAATGCAACTTTTTTGAAATGGGAGGGGGCAAGCAGAAGAGAAAGAAAAAAGAGAGAAAAAAAGGAAAAAGAGACAAAAAAGCGAAAATAAGGTAAAAATAGGTCTAAAATGGCTTAAAATGCATTGAAATAGGCTAAAACTGCACAAATTTCGCGATGATGGCGTCATTATAGGTCAAAAATGGCGCCGTGACTTTTGGATTTGGGGGCATAGGTGAGCAGCTTCCCGGATTGAGGGGTATATCTAACACGACTCCCCAAATTTGGGGAGGGGAAATCCCAAAAAAAAATTTTTGTATGTACTCCAAATACCCCATTTTTAGCGTTTTTAGTACTGGGGGGACTTCCACTCCCCCCCCCCAAGTTTGCGGGGAGGTTGTTCGGAGTATCCCCTAATTTTAGAGGGGAGATTTCGGCAGTAATAGGGATTTTTGGGGGTATAACCCCACCAACCCTCCCCGTTACTCACCTATGGCTGTTGCCAGAGTGGATGAGGATCAAAACAGGAGGAAGGTGGTTTGGAGATCTGGCCGGCGCTCCGGCCGATACTGTTCTGTTTAATCAAATCAAAATCTTTTTGACAGATACACCATACACCGTTACACAGTTGAGTGTTGTTATTATATATAAATGTCCGTCCGCTCTCCAAGTCGCCTGAATTTTTCACGTTTTGGGGGCGGATGAAGAGAAAAAGATGCAAGTGGTTTACGGGAAATTATTTATTTAGACGGGCAGGGTAGGATACCCTTGTATTTGAATTAAGAAGTTCCATTCCAATACGGTTTTGACTGGGATCAGTATGTAATATATCACATTGGCAAACTCATTGTATTGAGGTATATAATACGGGTATAATGCAGTATAGGTAAGTGAACAAAAAAAACACACTTTTTGGCACCCCTCCCTCAAAAAAAATTTATTAAAGCATTTAGCTTATTCAAAATAGGTCTATAGGTTTTCTAGGGCGCTTTTTTAGCTTCTGATAACCATTTCTTTCATAAATATATCCTATTAAATAAGAAAATTAAAAAAAGTGTGTTTTTTCGGTCACTTTAAAAAAACACTTTTTCCTAAGAAAAACACTTTGAAAATCGGCTCTAAAACACTTAATTTTTAAGCTATTTAAATAAAAACAACATTTTCAAGCCCTCCAAACGTTTTTTCTACCCATATAACTACTTTAGGTTTCATTGTTTTTGTATTGACAACCACAGAAAAAAAAAAGTTTGAAAAAAATCGTTTTTCTCGAAATTTTAAAAAAAATGCTAGTGATAATTTAAAATTTTAGGCTTTTTCTTGTATTTTTAGAGTAAAAATTTCAGTTTTAATAGAATTTACACAACTTCTTACTTCCGAAAAGTTATTTTTTGCTATAATTTTGGGTTTATTAAAATTTTTACGTACCTAGAGAGAAAAAAAGTTCAAAAAATATCATTTTCACTTTTTTTCTATCATTGTATTTTTTGTCAATTTTAGAGCTACCAAAACTGTTTTTATTAAATCTACGCATTTTTTTATCCCAGAAGAACAGTTTGCAAAAATAGTTTTCACAGTTTAGTGGTTTTATGAAAATATTAATCTTTTGACATATATTAGTGAGCAGAAAAACATGAATTTCGAAAATTTTAATACAAATACATAACATTTTCTTGGCTGAGGCTCTGTTTTTAACTTGGGAATTATTTTTAACAAAACCGCACAAACATTTAAGTAAATAAAAACAGCTATGAAATATCTTATTAATTTAAAAAAAAATTTTTGTTTTTTTTTAAACTTTTTTGTCTCAACAATAAATTTTATATTTTTGTAAAATGCCCTATATGACAGACAAGTAATTTATTTTAAATGCCGTTTTTATATGTTTTTGAAGTTAAAACACACTTTTAGAAGTTTTTACTGAATTTTAAATGATTTTCATGGTGGTTTTTTTTTGGAAAAATCACTTAAATTTGTTCATTCTCAAAAAAAAACACACTATTATAAAAAATTAGTGCGACTAGGTTAAAAACCAAGGTTACCACGTGAAAGAGCGAGTCTTAATCGTTCAGGGTGTTAATTTTCATACATGTAGCTCTGAAGGGTCAAAATTACCGATATTCCAAACGCAGCATAGGTGAACTCGTTTTCAGGAAAAAAATTCAAAATTTTCCAAATGTCAATTTTTCAAATTTTGGGTTAAAATAGGTAAAAAAAACTATCATGCTAATTTTGGGCATAGATTTCATTAAGACCTTTAAATTTGAGTTTTGAGTTGTATTTAAGGATATATGGGGGTGTTTTTTTTGGGAAAAATCGGGGTTTTTTTTGTTCACTTACCTATGCGGTGCACGCATGTATTTTTACAAGCAAATTTTAAGCGAGTCAATTTAATGTGATCAATTTAATGCTAAAGTACCATTAAAGTATTAAACCTTGTTTTCGTTAGATTTAAAATAGATTTTATAACATTTCTTTGGACAAATTAGAGCCGTTTAAAGTGTAGATAATGCGTTTGTATTAGGTGATCGGCGGGGATGATTGCGGGAAAGAATCGGCTAAAAGCCGGCAGTTTTTTCTCTTCATAAAAACAATAGTTTACATTAGCATACATAAATAATGGGCAGGTACTTTAAGCGCTCGTAAGGGTCTAAAAACACAGGATATTCAGCGCTTAATAAGTTAATGGCCGGCTTTTAAACTTTTTGCTTGATTATTGCAAGAAAAACAGGGTTAAAAACCTGTTGCTGATACCCTTAGTCTGCATAAGTTTTTGCAAAAGAGAAGCATTCGCTAATCTTTAATAGCATCAGAATATATATAATAGGTTTCAAAGGAATCATCCACTGATTACTGATGATAGGCAATAATTTTGAACGATTGCTTGTTTATCAATTTTTTAAACAAAATTTTATTAAATTAATTAAAGAAATATATATAGCTAGAAACTACAAAGAATGTCACAATTTGAAGTAGTTTGGTATTTAATTTGCAAAATTTTTTATTCAATGCCTATGTAATATAAAACAACAACAAGAAATGTAAAAACACTTCACAACACGTTTCGCACTACTCACTATTCTTACGTTTACCCAATTTTTACTTCTTGTTCTACAAAAGATTGAAGTTTTTAAAAAATAACCATTTTAAAAATAACGTCAAATTTCAGCTAATTTTTTTAAATTTAGTTATTATGTACGTGGGGCCGAAATTGTTGCTTTATCTTTTTTTGTATATAAGTCTGCGGAACCTCGTTTATTATTTGAAAAAAATGTTCTAATTGTCTCGTTCGTCACTAAAGGCATGTACGTATATACTGCTTACCTGGTTGCTGGTTAGGTATATAGAGTAATAGGAAGAATCGTTGGTTCAGTCCAGAGTATAATAACCATAACCGTGATCTCGTTGTCCAGCTGACAGCATCTGTCTCGCTGAGACTTATCTCTTCATAAGCCTTCCTTCCAACATGCTAGACGGCATGCTTGTTAAATTGCTTACAGTTTACGCCCAAGCTAGCCCAACACACATTAAGTATAACACAGAAGAAACAGAGCAGCATTAAACTTACAAACTAATATATAAATTACTCGCTCAAATGTCCATCAATGAATATAACATTTGCAAGCCTTCTTGTCTGTCTTTTGCTGCGATTGGTTAGTTGCAGAATAGTTAAAACAAAATAAGCACGATTTATAGTTGTTCTGTTCGGTATAGTTGTGGATATATAAACTGCGTGAACTTTGCTTTGAACATCTGATATGCTCCTGAAATAAAACCGTGCCTACATTGTTTGAATTTCAGAGTATGGATTTGGTTGTTTGGTTGAGTTTGTGAGTTGTGTTGTAAAACAAAAGTACGGTTTCCCTTTCGGTGCGAGGGATTACTCAGCCGTGTGATGACTACTTTAAACGGGAAAGTGGTGGAGATAGCACTGTTTGCACGGGGAGCGGTTGTGTGTGTGTGTGCACTGCGTGTTGTATAGTGAGACGGGCGGGGGTTGGGGCGGGCGGGGAAGTGAAAACACAAGGTTGGGCGAGATAAAGAGGCGGCCGCGACGCAGAGAGAGTAGAAGGAGGGAACATCACACACTCCTCTCAACTGCAGACCTACCTGTCTCTGCTTAGCAATAAATCACAGTTTATCACCTCCTCATCCCTTTTAACAGCGAAAAACACAGCACGACTATGGGCAAACAAGGCGGGCACACCGGATGATACACTTTCTTTCAAACCCTCCCCCTCCTTCTCCGCCCATTATGGAGTGGAACCGAAACCCTTTGGTAGGAATATGGTCATACATCAGAATGGATCGGCAAGCTAGGGGGGTGGCTGCCCCGGGAAAATGACCTCACATTTTGAAAGGTAGGAAGGGGGTTCGTACTCAACTCCCCTAGCTTTTTGGGGGGGGGGGGTTCGACCCGGTGTAGACCAGTTTGAAATACAGAGGGGAGTTAGAAGGGGTCCGGTTTCCAAACAAAGTCAGATTAAATCATTTATTTAAGTTTTTTAGCACTAATATAGAATTTTATATACTAAAATAGGCTATTTATGTATAAAAAGAGTACAATAGTACTGTTTTTACTACAAAACCGTGTCTGTGACAGTAAATTTTGATCTAAATTCATACCCAAATTTTGGCTCGGAAGGGAAGAAGAGGTCAATTTAGAATTCCAGAGGGGGTAGGGTATCAAAATTTAAAAAAATTAGGGGGAGGCCCCCTCCAAATTTTTTCTAGGGGGCGTCCGAAATTTCGAGGCTAGGAGTGGACCTCACCCTACTCCCCTTATGCTCATGTATGAATGGAGTAGCTTTTCGAAATGAGCAGCGTTGGAAAAACGTTAACCTTGTTAACCCAGTGGCGTTGCCCAGGGGGGGGGGGGCGACCGCCTTCCCCCCCCCGGAATCCGGCGAAGCCGGATTTTTTCGGACCCTTACGTTTTTTGAATTTTGGGAGAGAAATTTTTTTTCTTTAATATAAATACAGAAACTTTCCTGATTCCTTCCAAAAGCATATTAATAGTCAAAAAACCTAATTTTTCCTGCTTCGCGGGTAGTTTGATGAATCGACAATTTATTTTAGTTTTTTTAATTTCAAATCGATTATGCCGTTCAATACTTTAGGCATACATGTTAAATGAAACTACTATAAACACTATTAACCTTTTATTAAGGTTTCAAACACATCAATTAAAATTTCTAGTGCATTTGAGCGCCTTCAATTAAAAATTTTTTCTGCCAAAAATTAACCCTCTGCCAAATCTGATACACTTTTGTTTAATTGTTAATATAATAACACTAGGTAGCAGACCTGTGCACTTCCCCCCTATATACTTCGGTTTTCATAATAAATCAGACTCTATCACATGCTATAATTACATGCTTTATGAAGTATATAATAATGATTATTAAGTTGATAATTTAGCAATAGATTAATATAGTTTTTTATTAAAATATAAAAGCCAAGTTATTGATAAAGATATTTAGTTTTTTTGCTTAATAGCCATGCCAGGAAAAAAAAGCTTAAATTATACCAAGGACCAGACCAATGTCAATGGCGTCGACATAGGCTAAATCACAGGAATAAAAAATAGCAGTTTTTATATTTTAAAATTGAGCTGGATTTCTTATTTGCAGTATTTTTTGCTCGTGATAAGGTGATTGATATTGAGACATAAATGAGGTCTCTTGCATGTACGCCTCTGGTGTTGGCTTTTATCAAAGATATTTGTAATGCATAGGGAAAATATCACGACTTCTTTGTGTTGCGACGTGCGTTTACGAAAGTTTTGTTTTTTTTTATATTGCACGAAAAATGTACAATCATAATTAATAATTGTTTGAAAGTTTATAGATTGCTTTCGTTTAGTTGTTATGTAGGTTTTGTTAGTAACAAACTCACGATTCAACAATGGTAATGTATTTAATCTACACAGGTGCACTTACATGAATTTCTTATTTATTCATATACAAAAATACCGTGTAACATCATTATTAGACACTGCGGGGACGATGAGCTAAGTAGAAACATTGTATCGTGATAAACTTTTAAAAGTTAAAGTACATTTGTTATACGGTTTTATATATTTAGCACAAAAACTCTATTTTTTTTAAATTACTAAATACAATCCTACAACGGAAAACTTTCAGGAAAGCCTACGAGTGGTACAATAGCATAAAACAAACAAATTATCACTCACATCGTACGATTGATATTTTTTTATATTTTAGAGTAAATTGAACTGTCTTGCCTTTTATAATATAATATAGAGGTATTAGGTACCTTCGCAGCTAACCTATAATAATTCAAAGTTTGTATTTACATATATATAATATGTTTAAATATACATATATCATATATGTTTTACATAGGTGGTAACGGTCCGGGAAGCTGGGGGGCGGGGGTAACCACCCCCGCCCCCCAGCTTCCAACCCGGGGTAAATCAAATTTTGAATTCTAAGAGGGGGGTCTGAACCCGCCTATCTTTTTAGGGGGGGTCGACCCGGGGTGCAAAATTTTGAAATCTAGAGGGGGGGCAGGTGGGGTCCGGTGTCCAAAGCAAAACAGTTTTCAACCATAATAACTTTAATAATTGTTTTTTTTATAGGATAATACTACATTTTATTGAATAAAAAGCGATATTCTGGTGTAAAAAGGGTGTAAAAACATGAATATGCATGTTAAAAATTCACGTTTTTGAAAGAAAATTTAGTACCAGGTATAAAAAAAGTTCCCAAAGTTTTCCGGAGAGGGAGAGGGAGTCATTTCAAATTCTAGAGGGGGGTCAAGGGTAAAAAATTCGGAAATTTGGGGAGAGAGGGGAGGCCCCCTATATTTTCTTTTAGGGGGGTCCCAAAATTTTAAGGCCAGGGGGGTGGACCCCACCCTGCCCCCCCTTTCTCACCTATGATGATGTTCTATACCTATATTTTAAATTTTAGCCGAATTCGTTGTTTTAGTTAAAAATAGAGTTCGGCGCACCTTTGTGAAGTAGAACCTCGGATAGTTGACAGTTGTTTATCCTTGAAGTAATCCCGTCGTTTACTTAGCGCTCAGGTTTTTGGGAAATTTGAGATTTAGCCAGTCAGAAGAACAACTTGTTGGTGGTGTCGGGAAAGACTTATCTCTGCGTTACTCGTCCCCTGATTCAGCTTATGACGGGAGCTTTGTCGCCAATCCCCCTGCGACACTGGGAGCCGCTAACCAACCAGCCCCCAGTACCTACCTACCCACTTTAAAGCCGAAGCGATCTATCCGGGGCTCTTGGATGGAAGTCTAGAAGTGGTCTTATGGTTTCTGTAACACTTCCCCAACAAGTAGGCCCACACTCTCAAAAGTTGATGTGTGTAATTCTTTCCAGCCAGTTTGAGTTTATTGAGTATATACAGGGTTGTTAACATAGATGTTTTTGGTCAGGTCCGCTAGGGGGGAGGGTATCTACCCCCTGGCTTTTTAGGAGGTAGACCATACATGGGCAAGTTGGTCCGGAGTGGGGGGGTTGTTAAACCCCAAATTAGGGGGGGGGGTTAAAATCCGAGAAACGCAAAATACCCATATCGTTTTTTTTCTGGAGTGCATTTTACCCCATATCGCTTTCCCATTTTGAAGGAAAATAAGTTAAAAACACTAATTTTAGGCCCAAAAATCCCTTTTTATTGCATTTTTGTGCTTTTTATTGCTTAAAACATTCATTTTGATTTTAAAACTGAAGTTTAGACGCAGTTAGAAATCCTTTCAAACACATTTTTTTTCTTCATTTTCCCAAAATTAGGGGGGGGGAACTTTTTCCCCCCCCCACTTCTTGAGTGGGGGGGGGGCTAACCACCCCACTTCCCCCCCCCCCCCGCCCCCCCCCCCCTCCCCCCCCCCCCCATGTATGAGGTAGACCCCGGGTGCGATATTTCAAATTTAAGAGGAGGGGTGAGGGCATACATGGGCACGGAGGGGGGGGGATTGGGGGGGTTAAACCCCCAAATTCTGAGAAGGGGGTTTAATCCCCCCACTCAGAAGTGGGGTGGGGAGAAAAGGTTAAACCCCCCCCCCAATTTTGGAAAAATGAATAAAAAAATGTCGTTAAAATGACTTAGAACTGCCTCCAAACTTAAGTTTTGAGGCCAAAATGAATAAGCTCAAAAATGCTATAAAAAGGGCTTTTTGACCTAAAATTAGTGGTTTTTTACCTATTTTTCCTTCAAAATCGAAAAACGATATGGGTAAAATGCATTCCAGAAAAAAAAACGATATGGGTATTTTGCGTTTCTCGGATTTTAACCCCCCTAATTCGGGGTTTAACCCCCCTCCCAACTCCGGACCAACTTGCCCATGTATGGGTCAGGGGGGTCCGATTTTTTAACAAAGTTTTTTAAATCAATAATTTAAGTGTTTTTAGGTCTAATATTGAATTTTATATACTAAAACAACAGTATACATTCCTAAAAAGTGTATTAAAACACTGTTTTTTAGTTAAAAAAATAAATAAAAAAAATCTTCTAAATTGGTCTGGAGGGTCTGGTCTGGTTTGAAGGGGATCAGCCTCGCTAGGGGGGTCAGACTGGACTTCCCTCGAGCTTTGGGGGGGAGGGGCCTGGATTTTTTTTAGGAGGGTCCGAAATTTTGGCTCTAGGGGGGGGGGGGCGGACCCCTCTGTCCCCCCCAAAAAAAAATCTATGGTTGTTCTCTTGATCATTTGAATTCATAGATAGTTAAAATCGTAAGAGAATTCCCGTGCAATTTTATAAAAATTATTTACCAGGCGGAACGGAATTGTGAAAGACTTATATAAACAATAAAAATTATTTCAAATTAGATTATTTGCATACAATGTAGATGAGCATAGAAGGGGAGGGGTCGGTGTCAGAGTTGAGTCCACCCGACCACCCCTCCTTCTATGCATCACATTGTATGCAAATAATCTAATTTGAAATCATTTATTGTTTATATAAGTCTTTCACAATTCCGCCTGATTGATGATTTTTATAAAATTGCACAGGAATTCTCTTACGATTTTAACTATCTATGAATTCAAATGATCAAGAGACGACATGTCAGACAGAGCCACAGAGGCAGCCCCCCCCCCCTAAAGCGTTCGGACCCTCCTAACTCCCAGGCCCCTTCAAGCTCCCCAGAACCTCCAGCCCAAACTTTTTTCTTTTTATTTTTTTAAACTAAAAAAACAGTGTTTTTGAATATGTGTTTTAGTGAAATTTTTATTAGACCTAAAAACACTTAAATTATTGATTTAAAAAACTTTGTTGATTTGAGGCCTAGTGGGCAGAGACGGAATTGGGCCTAAATCCGAGAAACGCAAATACCATATCGTTTTTTTTTCGATATTTCCCATTATGTTTCAATTTTGAAGGAAAAATGCAGTAAAAAAAACACTAATTTTCTTTAAAGACATTTTTTTCTTCATTTTTTTCCAAAATTGGGGATTAACCTTTCCTCCCCCACTTGAGTGGGGGGATTAAACCCCCCTTTCTCCAACCCCTCTAAGTCCCCTTTGAATTTGAAATATCACACCCGGTCGACCTAGGGGTGCCCAGCCGTCCTATGTTGAGCAACCCCCTGTATCCTACTCAAAATAAATAATTACACACATCAATTAAAAAATTAACCAGCTTGTTGGAATATTTACAGAAACCATAAGACCACTTCTAGACTTCCATCCCGGAGCCCCGGATAGATCGCTCAGCTCGGTAGATTAGGTACTGGGGGGCTGGTTGGTTGGGCCGGGCTCCGGGGACAGACCCCGTCATGATGTTAAGGGGGATAGTCTTGCCGAGCATTTCTGACTGGCTAAAATCTCAAATTTCCCAAAAACCTGAGCGCTAATAAACGACGGGATTACTTCAAGGATAAACAACTGTCAACTTATCGAAGGGTTCTACTTCAGCAAAGTACGCCGAACTCTATTTTTAACTAAAACTTCAACAATTCACTGAATTTAAAAATCTGGTATAAAACATCATCATAGGTGAGAAAAGAGGAGCCAGGCGTCCAGCCCCCTGGCCTTCAAATTTTGGGACCCCCTAAAATATCGGGGCCTCCCCTCTCTCCCAAATTTCCGAATTTTTACCCTTGACCCCCCCTCTAGAATTTGAAATGACTACTCCTCTTCTCCGGAAAACTTTGGGAACTTTTTTTATACCTATTGGTACTAAATTTTCTTTTCAAAAACGTGAATTTTTAACATGCATATTTGCATATGTTTTTACACCTTTTTTACACCAGAATATCACTTTTTTCAATAAAATTAGGTATTATATTCAAAAAAAAAACAATTATTAAAGTTATTATGGTTGAAAACTGTTTTTCTTACAAACACCGGACCCCCCCTCCTAGATTTCAAAAATTGCGCCCGGACCCCCCCTGAATAACAATTCGGTTTCCCTCTTGAGAAAATTCAAAATTTGATTTACCCCGGGTAACCTGGGGGACTAACCCCGCCCCCCGGACCGGTTTCGCTACGTATATGATATATGTATATTTAAACATATTATATATATATGTAAATACAAAGTTTTGAATTGTATAGGTTCCGTGCGAAGGTCTTCTAATACCTCTATATTATATTGCCTAGAAGGCAAGACAGTTCGATTTACTCTAAAATATGAAAAATATCGACAACTTACGATGTGAGTGATGAGTTGTTTGTTTTATGTATATTACCACTCGTTAACTTTCCCTGAAAGTTTTCGTTGTAGTAGTATTTAGTAATTTAAAAAAAAATAAGTTTTTTGTGCTAAATATATAAAAAATTCCATTATAACAAATGTACTTTAACTTTTAAAAGTTATCACAATACAATGTTTCTACTTAGCTCGTCCGTCCCCGGCAGTGTCTAATAATGATGTTACCTATTTTTTGTATATGAATAAATAAGAAAAAAGTAAGTGCATCTGTAGATTAAATACATTACCATTGTTGAATCGTGAGTTTGTTTACCTAACAAAACCTACATAACAACTAAACGAAAGCAATATAAACTTTGCCGAACGATTATTAATTATGATTGTTACATTTTTTTGGTGCAATTTATAAAAAAACAAAAAAACTCGTAAAAATTTCACGTCGCAACACAAAGAAAATAATATTTTCCCCCTATGCATTACAAATATCTTTATAAAAGCCAAAAGGCCAGAGGCATAGAGAGGGGGGTCTCGTTCTATGTCTCAAATATCGATCACTTTATCACGAGCAAAACTATACTCGGAATAAGAAGAGTCCGGCTCAGAATTAAATATAAAAACTGCTATTTTTATTCCTGTGGGTTAGCCTCGACGCCATTTTGGGTCTCCTCCCTTGGTATAATTTTAACTTTTTTTTTATCACATAGCTATAACAAAAAAATTAAATATTTATCAATAACTTGGCTTTTATATTTTAATAAAAAAGTATCTGGTCTAAGGATATCCGACTTAATAATCATTATTATATACTTCCCCATAAAGCGTATTAATTAGCATGTGATAGAGTCTGATTTATTATGAAAAACCGAACCTAAGAAAAGTGCACAGGTCTGCCTTGTTATGTTATTATATTGAGCAATTAAACAAAAGTGTATAGATTTGGCAGGACTCGTTTGGCAAAAATATTTTTAATTGAAGGCGCTCAAATGCACTGGATTTAATTGATGTGTTTGAAACCTTTAATAAAAGGGTTGATAGTGTTTATAGTAGTTAACATGCATGCCTAAACGCTGAACGGCATAATGGATTTTGAAATTAAAAAAAACTAGAAAAATGGGGAATTGTGTCGATTATGAACTCCCCCCGCCGTTTTGACTATTAAAATATGTTTGGAAAAATAGGAAACTTACTGTATTTATATTAAAAGAAAAAATTTCTCTCCCAAAAATTGGAAAAACGTAAGCCAAAAAATGCCGGCTTCGCCCGGATTCCCGGGGGGGGGGGAAGGCAGTCGCCCCCCCCCCCTGGGCAACGCCGGGCTGGGTTGGGCGGGGGTTAACGGTTTCTCAACGCTGCTCAATTTCCGAAAACTACCTCCGTAATACATGAGCATAAGGGTAAGCCTCCTTCTAGGCCTAAAAAATTTAAACACTCAAATTTGGAGGGGGCCCTCCCCCTAATTTTTTTAAATTTTGAACCTCCTCTGGAATTCTAAATTGACCTCCCTTCCGAGCCAAAATTAGGATAAAATTTAGATCGAACGCTGTCCCGCGGGACACAGTTTAGAAACAGTACTATTGTACTCTTTTTATACATAAATAGCCCCTATTTAGGTAAAAATTCTATATTGAAACTTAAATAAATGATTTAATCTGACTTTGTTGGAAACCGGAGCCTAACTCCCCTCTGTATTTCAAACTGGTCTCCCGCCGAATTCCCCCCCCCCCCCCAAAAAAGCTCAGAAATCATCGAACCTGTAGCTTGCCGATCCGGTCTGAGATGTATGACCGTGTTGTACAAAACTCGGTTCCGCTAATGGGCGAGAGGAGGGGGAGGTTAAAAGAAAGTGCCATCCGGTGTGCCCCCCGCCTTGCTTGCCATCATCGTACTGTGTTTTTTCGGTGTTAAATAAGGCAGATTCTGATTTATTGCTAAGCAGAGACAGGTAGGGGTGTCAGGAGTGTGTGATGTCCCTTCCCTCTCTCGTCGCGCCGCCTCTCGGCCCCGACCTCTCGCTCCCCGCCGCCCGTTCTGGTGCGACACGCAGTGCGCGCGCGCGAACCGCTCCCCTGAAGTGCCCCTCTGTCCCGTTTAAAGTGCAAGTCACACGGGCTGACCGAA
>JASAMX010006309.1:0-10406 GCA_030248175.1 Microlaimidae sp. YZB2_3
TAGAAACATTGTTTTCAAACTATTTATCGTGACACCCGTCCGTCACGATCACACCCGTCCGTCACGATGACACTTGTCCGTCAAGATGACACCCGTCTGTCAGATGACATCCGTTTGTCACGATGAAACCCGTCCGTCACGATGACACCCATCCGTCACGATGACACCCGTCCGTCACAATGACACCCGTCCTTCACGATGACACCCGTCCTTTACGATGACACCCGTCCGTCCGCTGGTTGTCTTTCGCATGGCCGCGTTTGTTCAACACGAGTGTCACATCTTTGTCCCGAATCATCGTATTATGTACCTTTGTTTTTATTTAATTCACGAATCTTACAAAATAAATTATCTGCATACGTTTTCGTTTGATTTGCATGAATATGGGTTCAGTATTATTAATAACGTAGCTTATTAGCCAATGAATAATAATCAATAATAACGTAGCTGATTAGAACTTCAGTATTATAATTGGTATGTTAATTATTTTTTGCGCTGTTTTCCAAATAAACACAATTTCCATCAGTTTCTCATAAATTAGATTCAAAAATTGGAAAAGTAGTTTTTTAAGCAAAATCAACAACAACATTCGCTAAATATTTACTATAGCTGAATTAGATCTGCCTGACGTCGAAAATTAGAATGGAAACATGAGCGGACAAATTAAAATTGAGCGGTAATGACGTTTTTTTAAAAAAACAAGGAAGAACGCAGTTTTTTGTTAATTCTACTTTTTCACAAAATTTACAAAAATTAACCAAGTTTAGCTCTTAAAAAATTTGCATTTGGGTTTTAAATTAAGTATTTTGATAAATAATTATTAAAATGCAAGTATTAATCTTTATTATTAAACCGCTTGAGTGAAAAATTTTGAATGGTTTTGCTTGTAAAAAGTCGATTTAATACAGCAATTATCAAGCTCAGCTAGATCCTATTTGCGTAAAATACAAAGTCAAAAAACCACTACAAATTTTTGCATACCACTTTTTTACAAAAATCTATCCTTTTTTAATAAATTTTAAGAATTTTTAAACAATTGTAAGTAAGAATTTTAAAAACGCCTGTTTTTTTTGATCATGCCATTGTTAATGTATTATTTACCGTTTTCTGAACACCAAAACAATGTTCAGCAAGGTTTGATATCTAGTGCAAAAGATTTTGAGTAAACAAAGAGCAACCAGCAACGTGCTTAATAGAGCAATGAAACTATAATCAAATTTCAGTATTGAAATAAAATGTTCAGATAATAAAGTACTGGTACTGGCAAAATATAGGTTTTGGATCAGCTAATTTCTTATTTTTCTAAAATGCTCAGATTATAAAGTACTGGTATTTATTATTATTATTATTATTTATTCCGTCCTAATACAAGAACAAACTGAAGCAAGTTTACATCGCACTGTAGTTATATGACCCAATAAGCAAAACTGAATATTTCTTAAATAGTACCCATTCATTTCCAACCTCAAAAGGATTCATGACTCCCTGAAATCGGTAACAAAGAGCAGCTAAAAACCTATTCAGTTTGGCAAGCACGAAAAATATATTTTAAAAAATAATTAAAATATTAAAAAAGTAAATATCACAATCATTAATTACAGCTACTAATTAATAATATTCATTACTACAATTAAATAAAACACAAATAACTATAAAAAATAGTACTTGCAAAATAGTCAGCCAGAAATGTTTACAATATTTTGTCGTTACTATGGCAAAAGGCATTATTATTACATATAAAATATAAGCGACTGTTATTTTAGATTTCTAACAGCAACTTATATAGAATGAGCAACGGTCACGTTTTTATTATGATGAATGAGGCTGGCTCATTTTGCTGTAGTAAAGACGATTTGAATTATATCGAGGTCTGCGTGGGAATGTCGAAGAAAGATTTAGTTTTGCAGAGTCAGTGGCCGGTTGCATAAAAATCCCTTAGTAAAGTGAAAAAAATCCCTTACGTTTTCCCTTAAATACAGTAATCTCCCTAGGTTAAATTTTCCCTTAAAGGTGCAGTGCAGAGTCAAACTATTTGTCTTCGATTTTGATAATTTTCTGTGAAAACCTTACCCCTGCCCCTAATAGCCCACAAAATTTTTTTCAACGAAAGATCTCCAGTGGTTCAGGAGTTATGACCCCACAAAAATGGCGGTTTTTGTCAAATCTATGTGAAAGATTGCTCAATGAGTATAAAGATTTTAGTTACAAATTATGTACTTAAAGAAAACGGCTACTTTTTTTTGATTTGATACCTAAATCGTTAAGATTGGTGCAGTATATGTCGAGACATTGCGTTTTTTGTACAAAAAACCCTTGATTTTTTTGCTAAAAACACCAAACGACGGCAGTGATTTTGTGAAGTTTGCCCTTTTTTCTTTCACTTCGTGTTTTTGGTGAAAAAATCGAGGGTTTTTTTTTGTACGAAAAACCCAATATCTCGACAAATACTGCACTAATCTTAACGATCAAGCTATAAAATTTAAGTAAAAAATCGCCGCTTTCTTTCAGTATATCATTTGTAACTTAAATATTTAAATTTATACCCATTGATCAATCTTTCACGTACAGAATATTCAAAAACGCCATTTTTGTGGGGTCATCATAACTCCTGAACCACTGGAGATATTTTGTTGAAAAAATTTTGTGGGCTATTGGAGGCAGAAGTAAGGTTTTCACAAAAAATTTATTAAAATCGAAGAAAAAAAGTTTGACTCCGCACCGCACTTTTAAGTCGGTTGCACGTAACCGATTTCTCTTAACCTTAACTTAGGGCGTACTACAAAGTAAAGGAGTTTTTTTTAACATTTCAAACTAAATATTGCTGCCAAAATAAGTTAAAACACACAAAAGTGCAAACATTTATATTAACACAGTATAAATAAATGAATTATATATTAAATTGCTTGAAAAATTACTTTATTTCATCAAATAATCTTAAATCGACTACTTATTTTCATTTTATTCCGAATTAAGTGTTTTGTCGCAGTTTTTGGCTTGAGTTATTTGATTTTTTTTAATAAAAACACTTATGTATTTTTTATTCAATCTTAAATTTGTTGTGCTAAAATTTTTAATTTTATTTAAATAAACAAACAAGTTGAGGAGCCAAAACGAGGATAGGACTTTGGTCAATTAATGAAGATAATATTTTCGCAAAATAATGCTGAATTATTTTTTTAGATATAACAAAGATTTTTGTTTTATCGTAAAAATTAATTACTTACTACGTGTGCATGGCTCTTAAAACTGTTATAAACTTTGTAATTTGTCTTAAAACGAAATATAATCTTATTATTATTTGAACTATTCTTTTTAAAGTCTAATGGTGCTCTTGCTTGACCACCCTTGAGATCTAAGGGAAAACTAAGGTAAAAGTTTAATTGAAACTTTTATGAAACACACTTGAGGTGAATTTGCTTTTCTGCACCACTTTTGTGCAAAATTAAGGAAATAATTAGCCTTAAACGTTTTATGCAACCGGCCCTAGATCAATTATTATTAGAGAACATGTCTAATTTTGAAATTCGGAACCTTCTTCTTTTTAGTATTATTTTTATTTCAACGCTCATAATTTTAAAGTGTTTAAGGAATTAACAAATGAAAGCAAACCAGCATTTAAAAAAGTTTAATTTGAATTAGTGTTGTAAAAAGTTACTTTTACCTAAAGTAATAAAAGTAAAGGATTTTGGATTTATTTTAGATTGAAATTTCAAATACTTTTACTTTTACTCTTACTCAGATTTTCCACTGCAAATACTTAAATTAATTTAAGTAAAATTTAGTAAAGTTTTTCAATGGGTAGATTCTCTATGGGCTTGTTGTAAAGTGAATGACAGAAGATAATTTTTTAAGCCACTAACACGCTAAAACCATTTATTTTGACTAAAAAACTTATTAAAATGATAATTTATACATAAAATTAGCAAACAAACATTAGAATGGAGCTGTGGAGTTTCAAAAACCGGTATTTTGCTTCGTTTCAAAAATACTTTTATTATAATTTTACTCTTACTTTTACTTAAAAAATTAGGTCTTACTTTTACTTTTACTTTACTTAAATATAATTTTGGCGATTACTTTTACTTTTACTTTACTTAAATTAAAAAAATCACAAAATACTTTTACTCCTACTTTATTTAAATTAAAATTTTTCAAATTATTTTTACTTTTACTTAAAATAATCCCAAACAAATATTTTTTACAACACTAATTTGAATATTGTTAAATAATCTAAATAAAACCTCTCCAAATTTTTATAACTTTCAATTATGATTTCGTTTCGGAATGTCATGGGTGGCCACATCTATCAGTTTTCCTTTAGTTCCAGGCAAAAAGTTTTTCATTGGTTTCAATGTTTTATTGAAAACGTTAAACCTCGTTAAAAACCTTGAAACTGCTCGATATTAAACCTCGCTATATTACATTTTTGCCTGCGTTAACCACTGTTAATGCAATGGTATTATAATTAAGTCATGCATCACCAAAATCGTAAGATATTAGGTACACGGCGCGGTTACCACGGAAACTGTTTTGTCAAAATAAATATTAGCATCGCAAGTTACGACGGTATACTTTGATTTACACGTGATACAGCTGTACAAACAACACTGTTATGGCTGGTTCATACTTGTGTAAAAACGTTCTTTGGACAAAGTCCAAAGGATGTTTTTACATAAGTATGAACCAGCCTTTAAACGCATGCAAAAAATAAATCCCGTGCGTGGGAAATTTATGAATTTCATCAATGGTTAAAACCCGAAAACTAAATCTTTTATACACATTTTTTACATATTTTTATCGGATTTTGTTTTTTTGTTTTTTTTTGAAAGCTTAATAACTCATTATTTTACTATAGTTTTAAATTTAAAAAGACGTGGGTTAGAGATTTTTGGCATTAATTATTTAGAGTGTAATTTTACACTTTTTCCATTTATTATAAGGATTTTTTTTTCAAAACTTTATGCCCGCTTTTATGCTTAAGTGTTTATATGGAAATAAAAATTTTATACTAAAGTTAAAAACCTTCAGGCTGAAATTAAGGGCGTAACCGCTCGCCGTCAGAAAGAAAAGAACAATAAACGCGCGAAAAAAAATATAATAAAAAAAAGTTGGCAGAGATGATGTAACCAATTATTATTAACTTGCGTCAGGTGTTTCTCTACACGTGATATTTTCTCGAAGAACGAGTGGTTACTTTACCACCAAGCTGTTTTCACCCTGATAGAATTCGTCTTTAGTAAAAGTTTTCAGTTGAGCATTGTTGCTTCTAAATCACTGTGATTTATTTATATTTGCTCCCAACTGCATTGCATTTAATTTTAATAAATTTAAGTTTAGTTAAAATCCAAAAAAGGGCAGCTAAAAACGTTTCAAGGCAAACTAACCAAAAATGCACAAAAAGGATGTAAATGTCATTTATTAGTGTTTGCCAAGAGTTTTATATTTTCGAATGAAATGTTAAAAATGGACACAATAGCTACTACTGTCAAGTTTTAAAAAAACGATTAATAAATAATAAATAGGTTAGTATATTAAAATGACAAGGTTAATTTTAGACAATACAGCTGTTTCCACCACAACCAGTACGCACATGTCTACTACAACATCTAAACATGAAGGTATTTTACAGCACTATATTAAAATTAAACCTACACGGAATAGATTAGTTTCGAATAAGGTTTTTTAGTGTAAGAAGAAGGTACAACGGAAACGGCGACAAACATATTTAGAAGCGAAATTGGGAAACAGCAAGTAGCATGTAGACTTTACGGTTTCAATAATGTCGCTTTATAGGTGCGGCGCTATTTGTGTGTTTGGTAATCCACATTACTTCTACTTTAATCACAAAAATTACTCTTTCAGACGGTTGGCACGGCGCCACGGGGCTAAATCGCCCGTGGCGCTCCCGCGCCACCCATGATTACGTTTTTTTATTAAAAAAAATGGTGCATAGCAGACGATAGGATAATTTTTAAATATAGCTTTTGAGCAAAAAATTACATATTGATCTTTAAAAAAATTTTATTTTCTACTAGGAGCAAAAATATATAATAAAGGAAAAATGAGACACTTAGAACAAACTGCTTGTAAAAAAAGTCCCATTTAAATGGGACCTGGTCCCATATAAATGGGACTTTTCGATTTTGGTCCCATTTAAATGGGACTTATTTAAATGGGATCACACTTAAATGGGATCCCATTTAAATGAGATCCCATATAAATAGGTCCCATTGAATTGGTATCCCATTTAAATGCGATCCCATTTAATTAGGTCCCATTTAAATTTGACCAGGTACCATTTAGGTCCCATTTAAATGGGACCAGGTCCCATATAAATGGGATATATTTTTGCTAGGAGTAGGTTGAAATGCTTTTCGATGCGTGATTATACGTTAAATGTTAAAAAATATTAAACAATTATTTAAAAAATTGTAGCGTTTCCTTAGTTTCCAATTTTAAACCTGTCGTTTTACATTTTGTTTTTCGCGGTATACCAATAACTTAGTCCAGTTCATTAAATTGCATTATAATCTAATTATTTATTCAAATTTTAAAATGAAAAAATGCTAATAAATCTATTTTCTATCTATTTAGAGCAAAAGTGTTGACACAAAAGGGCGTATATTATAAACTTTGGTATTTTATGGTGTCATGTTCATAAATTATGATTTGTTAAGCAAAAAATGCAAAAAAAAATGAAAAAAAAAACAGCTTAAGGTTCAACCTTTTCACAAGCTCAGTAAAAATTTAAGCATGGTTGTGACTGTGAGGTGTTCCGGTGTCAAGGTTTTGCTTAGGCTGCTTAGAGAAACTAAAGTTTAAAATGGTTAAAGTAGTTCATGGGTTTTATCTCAATAATTTTATGAATTTATGAAAGTATCATGATAACAAAATAAACATTTTAATTTAATGACGTGTTTTTGAAGAATGCGTAGAATTAATAATATAAACTTCATGCAAATTTTTGAAAGGGAGAAAGAATATCCCGAGATAGTTTTTAGGGGTTGGGGAAATTTTTAGGAGGAAGAATATCCCTTGCCACCGCAGCATTATTACCCATCAGAAAAATTTATGGATTCTTAGTGTTATGGAACTTTACAAAATAATAATTGAGATTGCGTAATATATATATATATATATATATATATATATATATATATCACGCAATCTCAAATATTATATATATATATATATATATATATATATATGTTTGAGATTGCGTGATATATATATATATATATATATATATATATATACATATATATATATATATTTGTAAACTTATAACACTAAAGTGCCAAGTAGAGATTTTTTATAAATGTATGTGCAGTGGCAAGGGTACTCTTCCTCCCTTGAGAGTATCTCAATATTTCTCCCTTTGGAGATTTACATGGGAGTTTCTGTTAAAAAATTTACTCATTTAAAATGTTTTCTTGTTATAATAACATAGTATTGGTATTGGGGTGAAGTTGCATGAACTATAGTTTGACTTAACATTCTCAGCCTCCCAAGGATTAACAAACACTCGTGCGCCAGCATGGCTTAATTTTTACTGAGCTTGTGAAGGTTGAACTTTTTGATATTTTTTCGTTTTTTTTTTGCATTTTTTTGCTCAACAAATCATAATTTATGGACATGACACCATAAAAAGTGTTCAAACTTGTGTATCTCTCCACCTTTGTGTCGACACTTTTGCTCTAAAATAAATAGAAAAATAGATTTCTAGCATTTTCGTTTTAAAATTTGAATAAATAATTAATTATAATAAATTATCAAACTGAACTAGGTTATTAGTACACAAACAAAATGTAAAAGACAGTTTTAAAAATTGGAAACTAAGGAAACGCTACAATTTTTAAATAATTGTTTTAAGTATTTTTTTAAGATTTTTTAACGTATAATCACGCATCGAAAAACGCATTTACACCTAGCAAAAATATATACTCATTTATCTGGACCTGGTACCATTTACAATGGGAACTAAATGGTACCTGGTCAAAAATTGGCAAATGGGAACCTAATTAAATGAGATATCAGGTTGATGGAATACAATTTCAATGGGACCTTATTTATATGGGATTCTCATTTGAAGAGGAATCCTCGTTTGTAATCAATCCATTAAATAAGTCCCATTAAAATGGGACCAAAATCGAAAAGTACCAGTTCTATGGGGAACCAGGGTCCCATTTTAAATGGAGACTTTTTTTAGCAGCCGTTTGTTCTAAGCTTCTCGTTTTGCCTTTCCTATTATATTTTTGCTCCTAGTCAGAAAATAAAATTTTTTTTAAAGATCAATGTATCTAATTTTTTTTGCTCAAAAACTATATTTAAAAATTATGCTATCGTCTGCTATGCACCATTTTTTTAAAAAAACGTAAGATCATGTAGAGGTGGCGCGGGAGCGCCACGGGCGATCTCTCCCCATGGCGCCTCCCACTTTCTGAAAAAGATTAATTTTTTGCTGATTAAAGTAAAAATTAATATGGATTCCCGAACACACAAATAGCGCCACACCTAACTGAAGCGAACGATTTGAAAACGTAGGGTCTCACTTTCTACTTGCTGTTATCAATTTAGCTTGTAAGTATGTTTGTCGCCATCGTTGTACCTTCTTTCTTACTTACACTAAAAAACCTTATTTCGAAACTAAACTATTCCGTGTAGGTTTAATTTTAATATAGTGCTGTAAAATATGCCTACATGTTTCAATGTTGTCGTGAATATAGCTGCGTACTGTAGTTCGAACAGTCTAATGTATTTGTAAAAATTAACCTTTATTCGTTAATTATACTAACCTATTTATTATTTATTAATCGTTTTTAATTAAAAGTTTGACAGCGTGGTCGCTCTTTGTCTCAGTTTGACATTTTTCCCATTCGAAAACAAAAAACTATTGGCAAACACTAATAAATAACATTTTACATCTATACCTTTTGTGCATTTTGGTTTCGTTATTTTGCTTTAAAAACGTTGCATACCTTTTTTGATTTTTAACTAAACTTAAATTTATTAAAATTAAATGCAATCAAGTATGGGAGCAAATATAAATAAATCACAGTGATTTGAGAAGCGAGATGCTCAACTGAAAACTCCTAAAGACGAATTCTATTTCAGGGTGAAAAACAGCTGGGATCGTTAAATCACATTGGCCGCTCGCTTTTTCGAGAAAAATATAGCGTGTCAATAATTTAATTAGCGCATGAATAATTGGTTACATCATCTCTGCCAACTTTTTTTATTCTGTATTTTTCGCGCCGTTTAGTTGTTCTTTTCTTTTTTCTGACGGCGAGGCATACACCTTCAATTTCAGCCTGAAGGTTTTGGTAACTTTAGTATAAAATTTTTTATGTTCATATAAACACTTCAGCGTAAAAGCGGACATAAAGTTTTAGAAAAAAATCCCTTATAATAAATGGAAAAAGTATTAAAATTACACTAAAATAATTAATTCAAAAGTTCCAGTTATTTTTAAAATTTAGAAACTAAAGTACATAATAATGGTATAACTTTCCAAAAAAAAACAAAAAACAAGAAATGCAGAAAAAAATATGTCCAAAAAATGTGTATAAAGATTTAGTTTCCGGGTTTTAACCGTTGATGAAATTCATAAAAATTCCCCACGCCACGAGAATTTATTTTTTGCATGCGTTTTAAAGGCCACAATTTGGTTAATACTTATGTAAAAACATCCTTTGGACTTTGTCCCAAAGAACGTTTTTACATAAGTATGAACCGGACCGTAACAGCCTATTTTGTACAGCTGTATAGCGTGTTCAAGTGGAAATTTTCCGTCAGTAACTTGGACAATCCTGTAAATTATTTATTTTGACAAAACAGTTTGCACAGTAACCGCGCCGTGTCCCATATTCTTTCCGATTTTGGTGATGCATGACTTAATTGTAATACCATTGCAGTAACAGTGGACGCAGGCGAAAATGTAATATAAGCGAGGTTTAATATCGGGCAGTTTCAAGGTTTTTAACGAGGTTTAACTGTAAGTTTTTTTCGATAGGAAAAATGGAAACCCAATGAAAAACTTTTTGTGGAACAAAGGAAAACTGATAAATGTGGCCACCCATCGTTCATTCCCGAAACGAAAATCATAATTGAAAGTTCTGAAAAAATTTGGAGAGGTTTTATTTTGATTGTTTAACAATATTCAGAAATAGTGTTTATAAAAAATATTTGCTTTTGGGAATATTTAAGTAAAAGTAAAAATAATTTGAAAAATTTTAATTTAAAATAATAAAGTAGAACGAAAGGTATTTTGTGATTTTTTTAAGATTCAGTTAAAGTAAAAGTAAAAGATCCGACTCTAAAGGCCGATTGGCTCCTCCGCCCAGGTACCACCTTTTGTGGGTGCGGGGTGAGGGTCCCAGCCAAAAGCTGAATTTGACCTTAAAAGA
>JASAMX010006310.1:0-13597 GCA_030248175.1 Microlaimidae sp. YZB2_3
AAAAAAATTTTTTTCTAAAAAAACGCAAAACGCTTTTGACATGCCATTTAAAAAGTCATACAAAAAGTTCTAAAAAGAGTTTGGTTTTGAAACTTTTGTAACTGAAATTAAACCCAAGCCCTGTTGAGGACCTTTTTTTGCTGAAAAAAATTACTTTTTTTTACTAGGGGCTATTTTTCTAAAAATTGCTGGATTGCTTTCAAACTTAAATATTTATAGGATATAAGACCTAATTTCACTAAAATGTTTTACTTGATACAACTAAAATGGTTTCTGTGCAAAAAAATTAACGATTTTCTAACCTAAAAATCACCATTTAAAAAAAAAAATGATGAAAATGCTTGTTTTACTTTCCTCATTACTCGCAAAATACCTCACGAATTTTACTAAAAATTTATTTAAATTAATTAAAAAACTTAAGATTTATATAATATTATATTCTTTAACATTAGTTATTAAAAACTTTTCAATATACACCTAACAACTTTTGCTACATAAATGTAATATAATGTAATTTACAAAATTTTAGAGTATAATATGCAAATTTTTGTTTGCTGCTAATCACAGGGCGGAGGCATAAGAGTGGATTCTAGCAAATTTGAACGCCAGTACTTGATCGCCCAGCACTTGACCGCCAGCACTTGATCACCGCGCACTTGATCCGCGAGCATTAGACTGCTGAGCGTTTGATTGCCACAGCTCCTGTTACATTAAAGCAGACGTCAAAATTCGCCACCAGTGTAGTATAAACTCCCCACCAAAATAATAAAAACTCCACCGAATATAATTTTAAAAAAATAAAATAAAATATTTAAACAAGGCAATGTTGTTTTGGCAATAAAGGTCTTTCATTGCCAAAAGAATATTGCTTTGTTAAAAGATCATTAAAAATCTAAATTTTTCTGAGCCTAAGCGAAACCCAAAATTGAAAACAAAATTAATGGTTTGTGGTTTAATAACTAAAAAAATTAATTTATTCCTGAACCTAAGCGAAACCTGAAAATCAAACTGGATTTTTTATGATAAATGTATATTTAATAATTTGTTATTTGTAAAAAAACGTTGTTTTCGTAAACCTAAACAAAACCTAAAGCTCACACAAAAGTTTATCATGATAAATTTATGTTTATTTAATGAATGGTTTGTTTTTTAATAAATCTATAGTTTTTCCTAAGTCTAAATGAAACCTTAAAACCAAGCTAAACTTTATTATGATAAATTTTTAATTAGCAATGTGTTCTTGAAAATATTTTTTGTCACAAACAAAATTTTACAATAAAAATGATGCACACACATTAACAGCATTGTGGGGAATTAGCAATAGTTTTTCAAGTTTACACTCAGTCGTGGTGCTGTGTTGATTTGCTGTGGCTAAAGGAAAAAAAAGAAACTTGCATAAAATTTATATGCAATTCTGCGGCGATCAATTAAAGAGTGTTTATTATAAATGTCAACCTTAGAATTTTAATAGCTTTGAAATGTTATATAGTATTTGTGATCACGTCACATATGTTTTGCTCCAAGGGATAGGTTGTGGAAGGAGCAGCGGCAAAACAGGGCTTTAAAATGCAGGTGCAAATACGGCTAAAAGAATGCCGCGGGGGTTGGTTATTAGATAAAAATGCTAGCGTCCCTTTATGCGCGTGGGATTCCTTCTGTTTAGAACGTCCCTCTTTGGAGTTTTGCCCCCTGAGCTACCCTGGAAACTCCTTTGTTTCCAGTTTTATCTGGAGTTGCCTGGAATCGAAGCAAGTCCTCTTTTTTATGAACAAAATATTTTGGGGAGGGAGGAAAAGAGGCGCCAGACGCGTCGACTTCTCCCTTGATAAACAAACCCTTAAAATAAAAAGTAATATGGGCAAAAACGAAAAAGAATAAAGATTTCCAACACCATAGCATTTCGTTTATTAAATATTACTGCACCCAATAATTATACAATTGTTTAAATGCACTTGAAACTTTTATTGTAACAGCATGATTAAAACTAGTAATAAGAATTAAAATTAATTTCCAAAATTTTTTCCTTTGTAGCTTAGAGAGTGTTTTTTATATTTGAATTTTCATGATATGTAATTAATGACAAGTCGGAAAATAATTAAATAAAATTGCGGGCATTTCCATTTAATACCTTAAAATAAATCCAATGTCTGCGTTTTCTAGCAATGTTTCTCCCCTTAAACATCTTGCTCCGACCGGACCTCAAATCGTTCAAAAAGAAGGAAGCTCCAGAGCTCCTTTTAAACATTTATTTTGTAGATTATTCGACTTAAAAAATGCTCTAACTTATTGTATTCCTTTTTTAAGCGTTTTGTCGACATTTTTAATTTGTTTTGAAGAATTTTTTAAGTTTTTAAAAAATTGCACAGAAATTTTAATTATTGTTTAAATTACTCAGAAAATAACACACAAAATAGATCAAAATTTGGTAGAAGCTCTGAAGCTACAAAAAATAAATTCCATAGCTTAGAGTTCAAGCAAGAACATAAACAATAGGGGCAAAACTGATTGGGAAAATACATTAATGTTCCAAAATGTAGATATGCTTATGCATATCTACATTTTGGTCAGATTTTTACTGGGTATAATGTCTTGAATCAGTATAATATGGCTATGAAAGATCAACTGTTTTTATACTTTGAAAACTAAATAAAGATAGAAACTTTATCGTAGTACAATTCTTGACACTTAAATCTTGACAATTTAAAACAAATCACACAGGGTTAATATATTTCTGTCACAAAAAAAAAATCATTTCAAAAAAAAATACAGCAAATAAAGTTCATATCGTTAAACCTATTAGGGTATCTGACTTAAACTTAGCCAGGCTTAATTTCGGCCATCGGTTGTTATTTTTGTTATGCGCAAAATTATAAAATAAATTGCATATGGCTAGATATGGATGGCATGACATTTTATTTAGCCATATGCAGTTGCTTTCATAATTTTGCGTATGGCGAACATCACTAAAACTTACAAATTTATGGCCACAATTAAACTTAAACTTAAAACTTAAACACACACACACATACATTGCACATGGTACTTACACATTTAAAATACGTAAAAACACTTTTTAAACACGTAAATTTTAACAAATGCAGTAAACATAAACAATCGCAAACCATTTTTTAAATAATAGTCTTAAAACATTTGCACAGTGTTTAAAATCAATATACAACAAATAAATACAAAACATACTGGAATCTAGAGTATTCTAACATTCCTCCGGACCTCCACCATATTTCAGTACTGACTTCGAGAATAATTTGAGAGTGATATCATAAATTACTTTGTCAAAATTATTTTGTCAAAATTATTTTTCTAAATTAATTTTTTTTTTCAAAATTTATTTAAAACGCTAAAAATAGTTTTAAAAATGCAGATAGAGGAATTTTAAATGTATTTGAAGCACAAATAAGCTTAAACTCGCTCACCTAAGGGGTGGAGTTCCAGAGCTTTGGAGCTTGATATTGGACGGTTGGAACATCGATAATAAAGATTATCTGTTGTTGGTATATTATCCAATAAATAATTTTTTGTATTAAAAGGCTTTGTCTCCTTAATAGGGATGCATTGAGCAGCAGATTTTAATTGTGAGCTGAGCATTTGTTAGTACTCACAATTAAATTAATTGTGAGCTTGAGCCTGAGTACTCACAATTAAATATATGTGAGTACCAATTGGTATTGAGCATTTGTGAGCCTGGGCAAAAGTTAGAATATACATAGATATGGTATATGTAATGGTGGGTTTTTTGGGGTTAGGGATTAAACCAGCCCTGAAGGAGGGGTCTGAGGGGCGACAGCCCCCCAGAAATGGGATGTCTGGGGGGCGGGAGCCCCCCAGCTGGGTCAAGGGGCAGAGCCCCTTGTCAGGGGGTTCAGGGGGGGCGAAATGCCCCCTGGGGGAGAAAATTTTCAATTTAAGGCAACAAAACACACTAAAAATTTTGATTTTAGCTTCTAATTATTACAAAACATGAGGTAACCTTAATTTTTTTAAATAAAAATATTTACTTATAATAGTACCAAAATTTTAATTTATCATTTATAGTACTTTTATTTAACATAAAAAAACTCAAATGAAATTTTTAAATTTTTTATCAGTTTTAATCAAGGGGGCCCCTTGGCTATACTAGTATTAAATTGTCAATGCATAAAAACTTATACTTCAGCAAGTAATATTTTATTGAATAACTTTTACTAAAACCAAATTGTTATTCATATATACCTATACCTAACCTAACAGTAATAAACTTTTATTTCAATTATTTAAAAAAAACTATACTTGTTCATTTTCTAACTAACCTCTTTGACAATGGTTTTATGATTAAATCTAAATATTAAAAAAGTTCTGAAAAAGTATAATTTTAAAGACTTATACTCCTATTCTTAATATTAAAGATTGATTATCTTGGTACTATGTTTAAAGTAGTATTTATATTTAAGACTTATGCTTTTTTTAAATATTTTTTAATAAAATTTTAACTAATTTTGGTAAATAAAATGAAAATATTTTTTATATTGAAAAAATGCATATTAGAGTCTACTTTCAAATTTCACATTATTTGTCTACTTTTTGGCCAGATCAGTTTACAAGTTTCACAAGTTTCACAAGTTTACAAAAAATCTGTTCACGCGTATCATAACTTCTCTTTTTAAATTTTCACCAAGCAATCGGTCTCGATTTACACCAGTGCAAAATCCAGCTGTAGAAAAAACGCGTTCAATAGGAGCAGATGTAGCAGGACATGCCAGAACGTCAACTGCCAAGTCAAAAATAGCAGGACTGCTGATCATTTTCCATCCAAAAGTCCAATGCGGAGTTAAACTTTCCTGCTGCATTTGAAATGGCCACCAGATACAACTGTAATTCTTGTTCAGTTGGATGGGGCTGGGTTAACACATTATTTCCTATATTCTGTTGAACAAGTTTAATTCTTTTATTCAGCAAACTATAAGGATTATTGTCATCTTCTTCTGCTGGATTTCCATCTTCTGAATGTTCACTCTAAATTTCTTAACAATGTACTTTGACATACAAGTAATTTTTATTTGCATTCATAGGTACTGACCTATCAAAGCTTAAGGAGGCTGATATTTACTGCTGGGTATCCAACTGGGGGGAATACCCTATAGGTAAGCCTCAAAAAGTGCCAAAGTAGATTGAATTTTGAGGAGCTGAAATCTGTGGTAAATTTTAAAGTCTCTCAAAATCAAAATGCTAATCAAAAGGCTTTAAACAAACTTTTGATAAAAATGAAATCCTGGAGTTTCCTCCAGGATTTAATTTTTAAGATTAAGATTTTCCCCTTCTAAGCACCTATAATCGTATTTTAAACTTTTAATGTTTTAAATATTTAAACAGCAAAACTGTCAAGAAATAATCCTATAGGTTAAAAAAATGGCAACATCAGAGTAGTTAAAAAGCTAATTTAGTCAAACCAATTATTTTTTGTGTTAATGTGCTATATTAAAACTTATTATTTTTTATTTTTTTTCTTCTTTTAATTTTTTCTAAAGATGACGATTAAAAAAATGTTCAAGCTTAATCAAGTTTAATATCAAACACAAAGCATAATTGTTTTTGTTGAATCTGCTCAGTGTATATATAACACAAGGATTTTCAAAGTTACAAAGAAAAAAAACTTACATTTATGAAGAAAGAATGGACTTTTATAAAAAAAATCAAATGTTTATAACTTTTATGAAACAGCACTCTGGTAGAGTTTTTACATAAAAAATAAAAACAATACAGAGAGGGTTGTTTAAAATAAAGAAAGGGTTTCCTACTTGTAAATGAATCTTAAAAGTTTGGAAAAGGCCCCAAAGGCAGTGGCAAGCACAAGAAAGGAAAGGGGAAGTCCTCTTCAGAAATTAGCAAAACTGGATTTTTGGGACCCTTACCTTTTATTAAATTTTGGTAAAACAAATTTTGCTTTAACATTATTCCAAAATAAATGTATGCAGCTGCAAAAAGAAGTATCCATTCTAGATTGCACAGGGGAGGCAAAATTAAAAACATATAACATTAAAATAGTTTTATAAACTAAGGTGAACTAAGTTTTATAAACTAACCCTTCTTACCTGTGTATCCTCTGTAGCCAAGGCATCTTGTTGATGATAAAATCTTAGCAGTTTTTTTACTTCATTAACAGCAGCAGCTTTTAGGGCACCATCCAAATCATGATACTAAAAATTTAAAATTGTATATACAAATATAAAATTTTACACATTGTAACTTTTCAAAATGGGCCATTAATAAGCAAAAACAATAAAAATGTGTGCAATCCTGAACTAAAATAAAAAAAGATTAAAACTTAAAAAAACTTAAAATTAAATTATATTTCATTATAATTAAAAAAAATTATAAAACTATATTGATTTAAGCAGCTCTCTACATCTAAATTATAAACATATTGACAGGGTCAATCTCTTCTATTTTTGTTACATTGCTTTTTTGGACATGAAATACTAATTATTTTCCCTCTTTTTATTTGCCAATAGGTTTAATTATTGTTATAATGTAAATAACACAACCTTATAAATAATACAATAACTCCAGCTGGAATTAGTTCGAAGATAAACAGTCTTTTAAAAATTTTTAAGACAATTTTTTAAAGATTTTTTGCTAAATTGTGATAATACTTTCAGCGTTTATTAAAGATTTAAAAACACATTGGAGGTTCACATTCAAATGAAAACAGAAGTCTCAAACTGTAATTAAAACTGTGGTAAATGTAAAACAACCAATATTGTTTAAGGATTTCTACTTTAAGAATTTAGAAACTCTGGTATTTTTAAGACAAAAATATTATTAGAGATCTTTAGGTATTTAATGGGTTCTATTCCATTCCATAAACCTTCCCCAAAAACTAGGTTTGTGTGTAGCCTTAGGCCTAGCTTTTTATTAATTTCTGATAAAATTTGATGAATTTACCGCAGCAAAATTTGGGTCCAAGAGTGTAGCTACTGAGTAGAATGGCTTAAAAGCTGCATCTGAAGCAGCATCCAAAATATATGCAAAGCGCTTGTTGACCTCTCTAACCAAAGAAGCGACCAAAAGATGAAAGTACTGTATTTTACGGCCTGAAACTAATACTTCCAAATTTTCCTTCAGGCCCATTAAAGCAGGAACAATTCGCGACAAAGTTACATAATTTTCTCCTTCAAGTTCAGCTACAACAGTTGCAAAATTTGGCAAAATCTTTGTAAGATCTTTGAGTTTTTTCCACTGAGTAGTACTAAGATCATCCCGGTTAGGCAGGTTCTGCTGCAGACAAGGTGCAATGTGGGTTTCAAGTTCAATAAGTCTCTAAAAAATAAACTAATATTATTGCTTAAGTATATTTTGTAATTTAAGTGGAGGCTTTCAGAATCATGTCTTTTTGAGATTTTTAAAAGTTTTGTGAAAAAAAAGTGTTTTATTTTTAGTTTTACACTATTTTTAAAATTTTAAACTTCTTTTATTTTTTCTATAGACCAATCAAAAAGTTTATGAAAAAATACTTAGGTATGGAATAAATAACTTTTTGGAAAAATCAGTTTGTATAAATAAAAAACTTTTCCAGAACACTACACATAATAAATAATAGAACACTTAAACAGAACAAGAATTAAAATATTTTATTTAAAATATTACTTAAACTACATAATATTTATTGTTAAATCAAGTGTTTTATTACATAAATAAATAAATAAAACACAAGCCACCCTAAAATTTGGATTTTTCCAGCAACATTTACACCAGTGCTAATATTAAAAACAGGTTTTAGGAAAATACCCTTAAAATTCTTGGCCACCTTGACCTTTGGCGCTCAATTGTAGTTTTGTTAAAGGTGTATGTATATTTTAAGGTATACCCCAAAAATTGTGGAAGGGTTTCCATCCACTCAACAATAGGTACATAAAATACTAAAGTTTAAATAAAATATCTTACTTGAAACGCATAATAGGTGTAGATCCATCAAGTCCTTGCAGGAGCAATAGGCTTTTTTCCAGCATTAATGCAAAAATACCAGAAGCCCACCCGACAGAAAAAAAAAACACAAACAACCCCCACCGCAACCACAAAAAACCAAAAACCCACAAAAAAGAAAAAAAAAAAAAGAAAAAAAAAAAAAAAAAACCCACCAACCCATGTGGCGCCTAAATTCAGTAGGGGATCAGCTACGGCGCACATTTGTCCGCCTAGGAAAGACTAGGAGAGAGGAGTTAGAAAGCCTATCACTTACGCCCTAGCGGGCTTTTGCTAGTCGCTGCAAAGTTCGGTCTTTGGCGTCAGCCAGGTAAAGGTAAATTCAGTCGGATCCGCTATTAAGTTAATAATTAGTACTTTTATTTGACGAGAGCTAAGTAGGGGGTTAACCGACTGAGCTCTCGTCTAAGCTGCCAAATGCGTGTTTACGGCTAAGTTTATTAGTGGCCAACCAAGGTATTACCGGGCCGGTACACGTTACACAGAAAAGTTGGGTAAGCCTATTTTCCGGGATGGCACCTAAAGGGGGACTTTACTTAGCCTATTGTGTTACCTATAAAAATAATTATAAATTTTACTATGTTGATTGTGCTTAGCTTGGCGGTAACTTAACTAAAAATAGGGGCGCTTTTAGGTTAGCCGAAGCTGCGGGCGTTGAAGGGGGGAAATACAAAAATATGGCTTAAAGCCAATTAAACACCGGTTTTAGTGATTTGGCATGTTTTAGGCGGCAACTACCCAAAAAACCTACACGGAGGCAGACTGGTAAATACGGTGTGGGTGGGTAACCCAAAAACTAACCCTTAAGTTAAAAAGGGCCTTAGCTTAGGAAAGGGGGTAATGGGGAAAACCTAAACCACCACTAACTTAAGGGAAACCCTAGTTTAACTAAACTTGAGCATCTAAAAAAATCTTAAGGAGCTAGTGCTGACTAGCTCTAACCTAAGCGGACCGACTAAGTCACGGTGGGCCATTTTACTAGAGCTGAACTGCGATCGTTATTCCACCAATCTGCAAGTATTAGCCGGGCGACTAGGGGGGTTAAACCGCAAATTGGATCAGCATATAAAAAGAGTACCAACATCGCATAATACGCTAGTTGGCGCGGTTTCTTTGTAGGGGGCTCAAAAGTCGCTATAAATTCCACCAAGTTTTTAAATGGGGGGAAAGGGGAAGCCGAACACAAACACAAAAATATGTCGGCCGGTTATAATGCAACCGGGACTGACTCGGCTTACGAAGGGGGACACGAAAAATACCCCGGACAACCCAGGGGGCGAATGAACAGTTGAAGAAAATTAGAGGGTTCCTTTTCAGAACCCTCCTACAAAAATGCGCAACGTTCTTCTAAAAACTTTGGAGTGGTTTAGAGAAAGAACTGGTCGAATACAAGCCAAAGAAAACAACTGACTTTTTGGCGAAACCGCGCCACTTATATATGCGGAATTTTAATAACAAAAACCCACGTGTTTGTATTTTGCAACACGCTATAAACCCCACTCCGGTCAACCGGCTACTTGCTGATTGTTTACTCATTTTGCACGCCTTTGCAAAATGAGGAGCCTAAAATAGAATTTTGAGCGGCCTGCGGCGCGTAAAGTATGACCGCCTTTTCACCGCCGACTTAGTCGGTTTGTAAGTGAGGCGAGCCACCCGGGCGTGGGAGCGACGAGCTGCCTGTGCAGCTAAGGGGAGGGAAAGAAAAATATTTAATAATTACGCGGGAG
Organism: Microlaimidae sp. YZB2_3; assembly: GCA_030248175.1. Classification (NCBI taxonomy): domain Eukaryota; kingdom Metazoa; phylum Nematoda; class Chromadorea; order Desmodorida; family Microlaimidae; species Microlaimidae sp. YZB2_3. Next base: position 9,705 of record JASAMX010006310.1, read on the forward strand.
ACAAAGGGGCGCCGGGGGAAAGGGGGACCAATGCAGATCGACACTTTTGCGTCGCATCTTCCCACCCAGTTTGAGCCGTCCCCGGCGAACCAGGGTAAGCAGAAAAGGGGTAGGCGAGCGGACGGAAAAGTTTTGTCGTCATGGTCAGCAGCACTGTTTTACCTGTATTTAAACAAAATTAAAGCTGCTATGGGGGGAAAGTCTGCGTTGGTGTAGGTCTATTTTTTATTTAAACGTAACACAAAAATAATAAAAAAAAACACATATATTTTATTTAAAAAATAACTGGCCTAGCTCAGGCGGTGCCAGGGAAGGGGGACACCAAAAAAACTCACAACAAGGCCCTCCACCAGGGCAATCCGGAAAACCAGCTTTTTTGATAAGGTGGAACAAAAACACGATTTTTAATTTTTAAAATTGGTGACTTATGTCACCACTTAGCCCTGTTTTTAGGGGAGACTAGTACAAAAGAAAACACAAAAAAACTAAATTATATGTGGGGGGCAACCCACCAACTCAGCGCAACCCTGCTTTTTAGAAAATTTTTTAATTTTTGCATATATCACGCCCCGAAATTTCACAGATAGAAAAAAGTAAATAAAGAAAGTTTTTTAAAAAAATACAGTTTTTTAATAAAGCGCTAGTCGCTTATGGCTGAGCATAGTCGCCATCATTGTCCTCATCGTCTTCGTTGTCCTCGGGGTTTTCCCAAATGTCCACGTCATCCCAGACGTACGCCTCCGGGGGTGGATTCTGCGGACGCTCCTCTTCCATGACCATGAAACTGGGGGACGACGCTCGCTCCTTTGCTGACTCCTGAGGAGGAGGCTCCTGAACTACCCTCGGCTGGGGGGGCTGAGGGATGCCCTGCTGCTGGCTTTCCCTTCGACGCACAGCCTCCGCTTGTTCCCGCCGTTGAGAAAGAAGATGCTTGTGCCGAGCCGCTCGCAACGCTGAGCGAAGAGAGGGAGGTGCTCCCTGGTGTTCTGGCACTGTAAATAAGGAAAAGTGTAATTTACAGGAAATAATCCAAAACCAGGATGAACAGCAGGCCACAGTTCTCGCAAGGGTTTTTAACTACGAAAAATAAGCATTTTTGCATGATTAATTTACCCAAAAACTAAAAATTTAATTTTGAATGCAAAATTATTTTTAGTGCGAGATGCCTATCTTTGGGGAAGTTCTTTCCCGAAAGTTAGACGGTAAAGCTGTCATCCTCCTGAAAGAAAGCAATTATTAAATATAGCATTTAAGAAAAGAAAACAAAACTTAGGGCATTGGGGAAAAACTAATAACTAAATTAAGGCTACGAGGCAAACCTAGTGCAATAAGCCACAACAAATTAAATTTAAAGCTACTAAACTACCGGCGTACTATATACTACAAAAACACTTGGGCCACTAACAAACAAAACGAAACAAACAAAACATAATATACAAGGGTAGAGGACACACAAAAACATGCAGCTTACATGCCTATAACTAAGATAACAGAACAGTTTTTAGGGATAGACGGGACGATTAGAAGCGAACAGAAGTAGAAGCAGGTTAATTGTGAAGCATAACACAACAAAAACACAAAACATTTACGCGCATGAGTTGTTTTACCTTTATTACCAAATAATAATAAGAAGAACCTTTACTTTACCAAACAATAATAATTAGAAGAAGAAGCCGTAATTTTTAATGCACACAAAACACAAAAACGTGAGTTAGTTTGGAAAAACTAAAATAAAAATTTTACGATTTGCGCTTTTTCTTCTTCTCTAAAGTGGTGAAGATTTCTGCCATTATCTTGCCGAGGATATCAGCGTCGTCAATGGGGGCGGGGATTTCCTCTTCTTCCTCCGAATCCGAATCTGAGGATAGGGCATCCCGCATCTCTTCCACATTAGCATTGGCCGACTGAATTTTTGCTTTGGCCTCTTTAAGCAATTTCTTTTGCTGATGGTATTTTATGGACATATGAATCCGGCAGAGACGTCGCCTTTCTCTCATTTTCTTCCTCTTACGGAGCTGAGCCTCAGTAACGTCAGGATCTAGAGGGAGGGGCCTCTGGGAGAGCCACTTCTTGTCTAACTGAGCGTCTTCCTTTTTAGCCTGCTCCTCTCCTAGGGGATCCAAATCTTCTGCCCATTTGTTTGAATCAGGGCGATGCGGCTGATTTTTGACTCCTATGCGTTTACCTATTTGAGTTCGTACACTTTCCCTTATATTTACATAAAAAACTTGACCAAGGTTGGCTTCCCGTGATTTATATAATTTAAGCCTTTGCAAATTTACCCACTCAGTGTAATCTTTTAATTCGTCTCCAACACTATCAAGACAAATGATTTTAGCGGTACCCATACTATTATTGATTTGTTGTACTTTATAGGGTCCAACCCATTTACTTGTTAATTTATTACATTGCTTAGGTTTAATGGCAGGGTTATATTGGAGAACAAGTGAATCTTTGTTTATTGCTTTAATACAAACCCCTTTATCATAATTGCATTTTTGCTTGACCTGTGCTTTAGTGATATTCTTAACTGCTAAATCCCTTGCTTCGGTTAGTGCAACCTTAGCGTGTGCGACGTAATCTTCATCATAATCCACATAAGGGGAACGAGCCTTTTCATACTTAACATCCAGGGGAACTCGAATGTCTCTTCCATAAATCAAATAAAACGGACTTTCTTGGGTTGACTCTTGCGGGGATCGGTTATAAGCCAATATTACAAAAGGAAGAGCAAAATCCCAATCATCTTGTTGTTCGTTCACGTAGAGGGAAAGCATTGTACACAGGGTTTTGTTGAATCTTTCCGTTAAACCGTTACACTGAAGGTGATAGGCGGTCGTAAAAACCTTCTTAGAAGCACCAATTTCACAAATTTCAGCTATTATTTCGCTTGCAAAATTTGTTCCTTGATCAGTCAATATTTCAAAGGGACATCCATGGACTGCCAATACTTTTTCTAGGAGAATTTTGGCGATCGTCTCAGCTTTTTGGTCTCGGAGGGGAAATCCCATAGCAAACCTTGAAACATATTCCGTAATGACTAAGGTATATTTATTGCCCTTGTATGTTTCCTTGAGAGGACCCAATATGTCCATGCCAATTTTGTCAAAAATCTGGGTCACTTTAATGGGTTTGAGGGCAGGCCTCGCAGTTTGAGCATCAGCTTTACGATGGGCGCACTGCTTACAGATAGATACATAATTTTTGACGTCTTGGTTCATTGAGGGCCAATAAAAACGGTTGGATACTTGAGATAAGGTTCGTTTGGTTCCCATATGTCCTCCAAAAATATCATCATGGGCAGACCTAATGGCTTCTTGACGTCGTTCCTTTGGTAAACATATTTGTTCGGAAATTCCAGGCTAAGTCTCTTTTTCCTGGGATGCTCATGCATTAAAACATTCTGTCGGAGGTAGTATCTTTCCGCCCAACGTATAATATCTTGACGTAGTTTACTCTCTTTTGGAAGTTTATTATCTTTCAAATATGCATAGATGAGGAAAAAATTGGGATCCTTTTGTTGCAATTTGACTAATTCTTCCATTTCATTTGAGGGAATCAGAGAAAGTATTGCGCAAGCAAGGTGTTTACCAGGTTTAGCTACTTCCTCTTTTTGATCAGCGGTCTCTTGGTATTCTATTTCATCTAGTTCTTCAGGTGGGGGAATCCTTGATAAAGCATCGGCACTCCCATTCGCTTTTCCGGGGCGATACTCACAATTTGTAATTGAATATTCATTCATTAGTAAAGCCCAGCCTCGCAGTCTTGCTGAAGAACATTTTCCACTATTGAATATGTATTGGAGGGGAGCGTGATCTGTTGTTAACTTAAATTCATGACCATAGAGGTAAGGACAAAAGTGTTTAACCACCCAAACCAATGCCAAAGCTTCT
>JASAMX010006311.1:0-11979 GCA_030248175.1 Microlaimidae sp. YZB2_3
CTATGCTAACTAACTAGCAGAGGTCGAAAAAGCGATAAAAACAGCAAACAACTCAAAGCTTTTGGCCCAGACAATCTAACCATATTTCACCTCAAAAACCTCAGTCCTCTTGGAATCAAACACCTAACTGATCTGTTCCATCTCTCATTTAAAACAAATAGCATACCAAACATCTGGAAAACTTCACTCATAATACCACTGCCAAAACCATGAAAGGATCTCAACATTTCAACCTCCTATAGACCAATTTTTCTTCTCCTCCCAGCTATAAAAATTTTAGAAGCAATAATTCAACGGATCCTTTTCCAACATCTAAAACAGCACCCATATCAGCATGGATTCAAACCCAAACATTCAACAACTACTGCCCTACTTCAACTTACAACTGACATAGCCACCGGATTCAACCAAAGAGCTCGACTCAAACGTGCAATAGTATCCACCCTGGATCTAACAAAGGCATTTGACACAATCAGCATTGATATTTTAATAACCAAGATAGCCAGCAACACACTTCCAGCCTACCTCATCAGATGGCTAAGTGGTTACCTCAGAGGCAAAACCAGCAAAACAATTTTCAGAGACTCCACCTCCAAAGCCAGGATAGTTCAAACAGGAGCTCCCCAAGGCTCCAAATCTCACCAACCCTCTTTAATTTCTATATTTCAGACCTACCACCTTCACCAGCTAATGTCAAAATACTCTGCTATGCTGACAATACCACAGTTACTCCACCGTAAACCATAGATGTTTTTGGTCGGGTCCGCTAGGGGGGGGGGTCCACCCCCGGGTGGAAGGCCAAAAATTTTTAGGGGTGGAGGGGGGTCCAGACCCCCCTGGCTTTTTAGGGGGTTGACCCCGGGTGCGAGATTTCAAATTTAGGGAGGGTCAGGGGGGTCCAATTTTTCAGCAAAATTTTTTAAACTCAATAATTTAAGTGTTTTTAGGTCTAATATTGAATTTTATGTATTAAAACAGCCTATTTAGGCCTAAAAAGTGTATTTAAACACTGTTTTTAACTAAAAACCTGTGTTTTTGACAGTAAATAAAAAAATATACTTCCAAATTGGTCGGGAGGGGGGGGGAGGGGGTCCAGACTTCCAGGGGGGGGGTAGGTCGGACCGCTCTCGAGCTTAAGAGAGGAGGGAGGGGGGGGCCCTGGATTTTTTCCAGGGGGAGGGGTCCAAAATTTTGGCTCTAGGGGGGGGGGTGCACCCCTCTGTCCCCCCCCCAAAAACATCTATGCCGTAAACAAGATTACTGAGATAGAACTCAATCTCACCAACTACCTTAACATTTTAAATCAATATCTGGATAGAAACTACCTCAAACTATCAACAGAAAAGTCAACAGTTACCATCTTTTTCTCTTCATCACAAGAATTTAACTACCACCCAAAGGTGACCATAAACAACAAACTTTTGCCACTAAACAAAAACCCCAAAATCCTGGGTGTTACTTTCAATCCAAAACTAACATTCAATAACCATGCCAACAATATAAACAACAAAGCATCAAGGCACAATAACATTCTCAAAGCCCTGGCTGGCACCAGCTGGGGCCAACAGAAAGAAATAATATTCACCTCCTACAAAGCTATAGGACGCCCAATTCTCCAATATGGAGCCCCAATATGGTCATCCAATCTATCAAAATCTAATTTTCAAAAACTACATGCAACACAAAACACGGCCCTCATGATAGCAACCCGCTTCCACAAAATGGCCCCAACCGTCCATCTTCATCAAGAGACTAAGGTCCTACCAATGGAAAGCCACCCCAACCTTGTTTCAACACAATTTTTAGCAAAAACCATGCAGCCAAACACATCCATCTAACAAAATCACAATCAATGACCATAGACAAAGAGAGATGAAACATACCCTCCAATCAAAACTTGGACCAACACCCAAAAGTCTCTACAACCACATGCTTACAGAAAAAACCATCCATCAAACATTCACTCATATTTCGTCAAAGAAAACATTTCCCAACTCCAACCTAACGCACTATTAAAAAGAAAACCGCCACAAATCAGCATAAGCGAGCAACAACTCCCCAGGAAGTCAAGAACCCTCCTGGCACAACTTCAAACATTGCCACCGCCTTCGGACATTGAACAGATCCGGACATTGCCACCGCCTCAACTCGTTCAAATCCAGAATCAACAACTCCATTTAAAACGAATGCCCCCACTGCAGTGGCAAACCTCATGACGTCAAACACCTTTTTATGTGCCCTCAACATCCAACAACACTTAAAATAGAAGATCTATGGAAAAGACCAGTGGATGTGGTCAGGTTTCTAGAGGGTATAACCTGATACCCCGGCTATGAACAACAACAACAAGAAAGTGAAAATCGCTTTTAGTAACACTTTTATTATTTGTGTTCATATACAGACAAAAGTAAGGTGGACACATAATGTGGTTTTACCAAGTTTAATTCATGATAAGGGTTGCCTGTAAACAAACAAACACACCATTGTGTTACTAACATAATGATAGCTTTATTACATTTTTTCATTCCAAATAATTTTGTTACAATGTACGTTGATGTCAAAACAGTACGTTGATTAAAAAACTTTATCGATTATAATCTTGCTAAAGGAAGGGTTGAATACTGTAAAGTGTTTAGTTTAAATAAGTGAGTACAGATGTTTAGTTAATAATTAGAGTAATAGCTGCGGAGTGATATATTTTGTATTAATCGTCTTTTCAGTCATAAAGCACACATGTTTTTTTTCTCAACATAATATTTATTGATTTGTAGACTGACAGCTGCTGCCATGGCGAAATACGAAGACGTGAAGGCGCGGAGCGCCACAGGTCTCGCCCACTCGCTGGAGAACCGGAGTAAGATGCACCTGGACATACTGGTGCAGCCCACACTCCTAATCATTCCGGAATCAGGTGTCTATGTAAAGTACGTCTAACTGACGTCTCTTGTTGTTTGTTAGTTTTTGTCAAACTAGAAAAGTGGTGATTTTTAATTTGTTAAATTTATATAACAGTTATGGAGCATTAAAGGGCAACTTGGTACATAACAAAAGGAGGGTTTTAATCAGATTTATAAGAATTTTTTTACAGAAGATTAAAAGATGTTTTAGAAACTCGAGCCTTCTTCTCGTGGATTTGGGTACTCTTTCTTTGAAAACTGTTGATGCTCCGATGTCCAAAAAACAGGATTATAGCAGCCATAAATTTAGACAACAGTCCGAGGTGAGTCGTTTAAGCTGTATTATTATTATTATTTGATGGGTCTTATTCTTTTGTGTTCTTTTCAGTTATAATAATAATTCTCATAAATTAAATTTGCAAGATACCGGCTGAGGTTCTTACCGTGTGGCCATTGCGGCCTAGCCCACAACCGGAGGAGTAGGTTTATCTTTACATACACTATTGTGCAACCAAAAGATAAGCCTTCCTCCCACGGTAAGACAAACCGACCAAACGTGGGCCTAGGGAATAGATGTGAGATAGGTAAAATAAATTTTTATTGTTCTCTCTGTATTATTAAATATAACCTCACATCTAATCCCTAAAATCCTCTGATAGGGGTGGGGCCTTTGACTAACATTCTACATCAACAACAGTGCTGATATAGGGTGGTAGGCGGTAATATGGAATATCCATGGCCGGCCCGCTTCAGCTTTAAAAAAAAAAAATAAAAAAATAAAAATAGTGGAACCCTAAGATAAAAAACTTTTTTTTTTGTTTTTCAGGAGGACAAATTGCAACAGTTGACAGCAGCAGCCTATGATCGATACAAAATTGAGTTGGCATCTCTTCAGGTCTTATACGCGAAATCAAGTACGTTAGTTGAACGCTTTCAACGATACATTTGCTCTAAACTTTATTTATATCAGCATATTATAATGATTGTGTGTAATATACTAAATTTAAATAATCTTTTGTGGTTAATATTTTTATCACATTCTACAATAGCTTGCCTTTAAAAAAATTTAGACCAATCTTAAACAAGTAGGCAAATTTTAACAATTATTCCAAAATATATGCGTAATAATACAAAAAATCAATGTAAAAAAAATTTGATGTGTTTCAGAAAGTAATATAAATTGTTTAAGTAGAAGTAAAATACAATTTAAATACTAAACAATTTTATTTTAAGTAAATTTAAAAAAAAACCAAAGAAAGTAAGTTATGTAAATATAAACCCTTTTCAAATAACAGTAAAATAATATTAGAATTTTTGGGAAAAAATTTTATACATTTCGTCGTTACTACGGCAAAATGAGCCACAGTTCGTATAAAATATGTGTGCCTGTGACTCATTTTAAATTTAAAACCGGACTCTATTAACTAAAGAATGAGTCACAGTCACGTGTATTTTATAATGGCTGTGGCTCATTTTGCCGTAGTAACGACGATTTACCATTTTTCATTTTTAATGCCGTGCTTAACTAACATCATTCAGAAAAACGCTGTATCTTAAAATTCTTTGTATTATAAATTTTGTTACGTAACGTAAGTTCACTTCTTCTAGCGCAAGTCGTCTACTTCTTAAATAAAATCTAACCTTATTTTTTTCCATTTTAAAGCGATTTAGTTTTACTTATTTTTTTGTTTAGCCGATCAGTGGCAAGAGGCCCGAAAAAAAGCGAAAACAGATCTGCATCTCTTAGAAAAAACTGGGTTGTTGCTTCAACTGGAACGGGCTACTATTGACGACATAAATATTCCCAAGTATTTTGCTTAGTTTTTTATAGACTTTCATCATGTCTACAGTGTTTTCAATTATTGTTATCTCAAAAACAGTTGACCACCAATTTTCCATGTAGATCAGACCTGTGCACTGCCCCCCGGGGTTAAAACGGGGGGGCAATTCCAAAATGGGGGGCACGGGGGGCAACTTTTTTGAAACGGGGGGGCAATAAAACGGGGGGCAAGCAGGGGGAAAGAAAAAAAAGAGAAAAAAAGAAGGGAAAAGGGACAAAAAAAGCGAAAATAAGGTAAAAATAGGTCTAAAATGGCTTAAAATACATTGAAATAGGCTAAAAACTGCAAAAAATTCGCGATGATGGTGTCATCATAGGTCAAAAATGGCGTCATAATTTTAGGGTACTTTTTCATTATTTGGCGGGGGGGGGCAAATCCTCCAATAAAACGTGGGGGACATTTCCAGACCGTGCACAGGTCTGTGTAGATTGTGTTAAAAATTTATAAATAGGCTAAAACATGTGGGTCAAAAATATGTATAAGAATAATAATAAAAGGAAAAATTATGTGACTTCATAATACTGATCAGTGATTAGTTACATTCACAATTAGAGAGCCGGGAGGTTTCTAATCACAATTAGAGAGCCGGGAGGTCCCGTTTATATTGGCACTAAATTTGGCGCACCGTAATAGGCCTCAGAAATAGATCAGTTTCACTTTAAAAATTACTTCACTTAAAACAACTTCATAATTTATTAGTTTTTATTAAAAATTAATAAGTTTACTTCAAAATTGTGGTACTATTGTAATATTGCTATGGACCAAGCTGGCACCCCTCTTTCTAGGTTAGTGAGATTAAAAATTTGAAGTTTACGAGTAATTTAAAGAAATTCTTGGAATTTACTTTTTTAGCGGTAATTCACTGTACACCTTGATAGTTGTTAAAAAATAATAATGTTTTGGAAAACGAAATTTTAAGGCTATACAAAATCTCTGTAAAAAAATTTTTCTTCCTGTTTTTCTACTTGTTTTTATTGAAATTGATATGAAAATGTGAAGTATTTGGTAAATCAATTTAAGAAACACTTTTTATACTTATTTTATTTTAACACTTATCCACAACAAAAAAAGTTTTGTCAACGTTTATGATTCAAACCCACCTAAACCCTCCTTTTCGAAATTTTGTTTATGGATGGATCCCCTTTCCGAAATCCTGGCTCGCCATTACAGCGTTATTTTTTTGTTGTCACAACATTTTTTAAAGAGTTGAAAAATTTTATATTGTTAAGTTAAAGAAGTTAAATTTGAATTTGTATTTTAGACGCTTATAAAGTTGAACTTTTAAAAAACAAGTAACGATTTGACAGTTAAAATTACGACATACCCTGTGTTTTCTTTTTGATAATTTATTAAAATAAAACTCTAATAAAGTAAAAAGATTATGAAACAATTACTATAATAATTTTGGTTTATTATAATTACAGAATCAGACTTATCGGTAATCTTCCGGATTTGATCATAAGCATTACGGACGCAAGGCTGATGGAGGTTTTAAAATTACTTCTTAGCATACCCACCCCTCCACCTGCTCCTGCCCCTGCCGACAAGTTCGCATCTGAGGTATTCTTTAAAACTTTTTTGCAAAACTTTTATGTAATCAAAGTTTTAGTAAAAACTGATCAAAGTTAATGATAATGCAGACCTGAGCATTGCCTCCCCCCGGGGTTTTATTGGAGGGATAATTCCAAAATGAGGGGAGGGCACGCGGGGAGCAATTTTTTTTAAATGGAGGAGGGGGCAAGCTGGGGAAAAAGAGGAAAAAAGAGGAAAAAAAGGAAAAATGAAAGAAAGGACAAAAAACGAAATTTAACTAAAAATAAGTCTAAAATGGCTTAAAATGCATTTCAATATGCTAAAAACTGCAAAAAAGTCGCTATGATGGCGTCATAATAGGTGAAAAATGGCGCCATAATTTTTAGATACTTTTTTTATTTTTGGCCGGTGGGGGAAAGGCAAAATCCTCTAATAAAGCGGGGGAAGGCATTTCCAGACCGTGCAGAGGTCTGGTCATAGCGTGCGACATCCGGAGAAGTTGAATTTTTTGGAAAGAGGGGAGGCTTACTTTCAATTTTAATTTCGCGAGAGAAAAAGATTTGTTTTAATATTTTAGCTAAGAAACATCCGTGATGCTTTCAAAAAGCATATAAAACAATTTTAAAATTTAATTTTTTTACCTACGCGGGAAGTTAAAGGCTTTTTAAATTTTTTTTAAAAAAATTATGACGCTTAATAGTTAGGCATACTTATGGTAAAACTACTATAAATCATTAATTTCACTTTCAGGAACGGTTTTTAACAACATACTTTAAGTTTTAAGAGATAAAATAAAGCTTTAATAGATAAAAGCTTCAAACTAATTATTTTTTCTTGATATGTACAGTTTACCTTGAATTTTGTAGTTGCTTTTTTAGGAGGCCGGCAAAATATTTGATTGTGTAAGGGAGTGGGGGGTGGGAGAAAAAATGAACATCGTTGCCCATCTCTACCACCAATCCAAAAAAACTTGCTTTATGCTGTGGATTTTTGTTTTCAATTTTTTTAATAATAGTTTAGACAGTTGAATCGCCAGACGTGCGTAATCGAGCGAAAATGCGCGCTATCATGGAGACGAACGAAGTGGAGCTGAGCGGCCCTGAACCTTCCGATGCTTCCAGTCCCAAGAAACAAGAACAATCAGTGCAACAGAGTCAAGTGGAACTCTCCCTCGTTCTTAACAAGGTAAACAATTTTTTTGTTTGGGAAAATTTGTGTGGAGGATAATTACAGAGGAAATTTATAATACATTAATAATGTGTTAAAGATTTTCATTAGAAACTAAATGGTTACTTTTTTAAAGGTGCAGTGGGGAATCAAACTTTTTGTCTTCGATTTTGATTATTTTTTGTGAACACTTTACCCCTGCTCCCAATAGCCTACAAAAATTTTTTAACAAAATTTCTCCAGTAGTTCAGGAGTTATGACCCCCCAAAAATTGGCGTTTTTTGACAATTCTGTACGTGAAAGATTGCTCAATTGGTATGAAGATTTAAGTTATAAATTATGCACTCAGAGAAAGCGGCTAGTTTTTTTTTTAATTTTATATCTTGATTGTTAAAGTTGGTGCAGTATCTTTTGATATATTACGTTTCTCGTACAAAGAAAACCTCGATTTTTTTGCTAAAAACACGAAGTGAAGGAAAAAAAGTTGGGCAAATTTTATAATAGGAAACGAAGGTGGATGAGAGAAACTTCATAAAATCGCTTCCTTCGTTTGGTGTTTTTAACGAATAAATTGTTGGTTGTTTGTACTGGAAGCGCAATATTTCGACAAATACTGCACCTATTTTAACAATCAAGGTATCAAATTAAATTAAAAAGTAGCCGTTTCTTTAAGTGCATAATTTGTAACGTAAATCGCTATACGCAGTGAGCTATTTTTCACGTAGAGAATTGTCGAAAAACGCCATTTTTGGGAGGTCATAACTCCTGAACCACTCGAGATATTTTGTTGAATAAATTTTTGGGACAATTGGGGTAAGGTTTCTACAAAAAATTATCAAAATCAAAGAAAAAAGTTTGACTGCGCACCGCACTTTTAAGTTTAGTATTATTTGGACAGTAAATCCTGAAGTCGCAATAATTGTTTTAAATGGAAGCTTGGTTGGTGGAATAGAAACTAACAAATTACCAAAATTAGCAGTAGATGGCATAACTGTTTTGTAACGCAGAGGTGGAATGGGTCAATTTAATGGGACTTACTCGGCCTCGTTATTTAATTAGTTCAGCGCTTGATTTTTTTTTAATTTTAATAAATTTTTTTTAACGATTATGAATGAGCTAGAATGTATTTATTCTAGTGCTCATTGCACTGTAGCACTTCTTTTATTGTTAAAATAATTAACTACATATTAAATTAAACGTATTATTAGTCACAGTCTTAATGTTCAGGCCTAACTTATGAATTACAACATTAATGTGAATAGTTTATTTAAGGCACGCTTATTTAAGTGCATTATAATTAAAAATGCTTTAGTGTTGTCCGGCTTTAAGCGAATAAAATCATTCATTAATCATTTCATTTAGTTTAGGTGGGAATTTTTGTTTCGAAAGTGAACGCGAACGGAGGCCAATCTCCCTACGTAAATGTGCTGCTTAAATCCTTGGGGCTGGACCTCAAAATGAGAACTTTTGACATGATCGTCCGTGCATTTCTGGGGAACATTGAATTGGAGCACAAAGAGTACAAGGGTGAGTTACATTTTATTCTTTCGCACCAACGAGGGAAAACTCGTGAAATTTAATTATTTTATTATTTTTTAATTTATACTCATTATTTTAACTTGTACATTATTGTTTTTGGTCTTACATAAAATCGGAAAATTCAGTTTTTTCCGGTGTCTTTTATTTAAATTAAACAGTTTGATATAACTTTTAGATATGGAAAATGCAGAAAAGAATTTATTTTTGGTAGATAATCCTTTAAAACACAGAACTGAATTGCCCTTACTAGAATTGGAATTTATTCAGGTTTGCGTTTTTTCAAATATTGATGTTTTTAAATCCTTTACAAAGAGAAATAACATAATTAATGTATCGTAAATAAAAAGGTAGCAATTTTAAAATATTTTTTTAATAATTATTTTTCGTGCTTACCGATTTCGTCCTAAAATTTCCGTTACTGTTATTTTTATTTTTTCCGATTTAGAAATGTTGCAATTTTAATATTTTCTCCAATTAAACATAATTTTTTATCTAAATCATCAACGAGCTGCGTTTAAATATTAAAAATCTTCCTCGCAATAACCTGATTTTTTATAATCGCACTAAAATTTATTTTAGCGACCAACATGAATCGAAAAACTTGGTCTATTTTTTACTTAGCAAACGTATAAATTATTACAATTAAAATTTATAATGTAGTACGTTATGCTTGATTTTTGTGGACGCGAAATTTATTTGCGTTAAATCATAATTTTTTAAAGCTGGTTGTTGTCGTTGGCCAACGGCCAGAGTTTCCTTAAACTGTGGTCATGTCCGTCCGGCACGCTGCTCGCCTTGTTCACATAGGGTTTTTTTTTTGGGGGGGGGCAGAGGGGTGCACCCCCCCTAGAGCCAAAATTTTGGACCCCCCCCTAGAAAAAATTCAGGGGCCCCCCCTCCCCCCAAAGCTCGAGAGCTGTTCGGCCTGACCCCCCCCTAGCGAAGCTGGCCCCCGCCCCCCCCCCCCTCCCGACCAATTTGGAAGTATATTTTTTTATTTACTATCAAAAACACGGGTTTTTAGTTAAAAACAGTGTTTAAATACACTTTTTAGGCCTAAATAGGCTGTTTTAATACTTAAAATTCAATATTATACCTAAAAACACTTAAATTATTGAGTTAAAAATATTTTGCTAAAAAATTGGACCCCCCTGACCCCCCTAAATTTGAAATCTCGCACCCGGGGTCGACCCCCCCTAAAAAGCCAGGAGGGTCCAGACCCTCTGGACCCCCCCTAAAAAATTTTGGCCTTCCACCCGGGGGTTGACCCACCTAGCGGACCCGACCAAAAACACCTATGCTTGTTCACCCACTGTTCCCACTCTCGGAGTAGATCGGAAACCGCTGCAGTGTTTGCCCAAAGGTCCTGGAAAGCTAGTTCGACTGCTAATTGGAAATTTGACTTTTTTGCTCAAGAGGACAAAACAATAAAAATAATAAAAAGGGGTGGAACAGACCTGCGCACGATCTGGAAATGCCCTCCCCCCATTTTATTGGAGGATTTATCCCCCATCGCTTTATTGCCCTCCCCCCGCTAAAAAATTAAAAATTATCAAAAAATTATGGCGTCATTTTTGGCCTATTATGACGCCATCATCCGTCATCGCAAATTTTTTGCAATTTTTTAGTTAATTTGCAATGCAATGCAATCCAATGCATTTTAAGAAATTTTAGACCTATTTTTACTTAAATTTTCCAGTTTTTTGTCCTTTTTTCTTCTTTTTTCGTCTTTTTTCTCCTTTATTTTCTCTTTTTTCTCTTTTTTCCCTGCGTGCCCCCCGTTTTATTCCCCCCCGTTTCAAAAAGTCCCCCCCATGTTCACCCGGTTTATAATTGCCCCCCTCCCCCCCGAATAAAACCCCAGAGGGGCGCAGTGCACAGACCTGGGTAGAAAGATGAAAAAATTTTAAAAAACGTATTAATATTATATCAGTCCATCTGCTCTGCAGATTTATAAATTAGTGTTAACTTCACTCCTTATATCAAAAAATTATGGCAAGCGAGATTTTTTTTAGTTATTATGCTATTATTTTATTTTAATAGAATAGTGACTGTTTGCATTGGTGGTGTTTCAGGCAGACCCGAAGAGCCCGTCCTTCGCTAGCGAGTACCAACGGACCCAGCAGCTCCTGCGCGCCAAGTTCCAGTCCCTCTATTTGGGGCTGCACCAGGAGGCCCTGCAGAGCCTCCAGAAGTTCGCCCTCCATCTGGCCGCCCGACTGGAGGAGGTGAAAAAGGAGGCGGAGGCCCGGAACCCCCCGCCCACCTCCGCCACTCTCTCTCGCTCCAGCAGCCGCACCTCCCTCACCAGCCAGACCATCAAGTCTCTCAAAAGTGAGCACGCTTCTGAATAACACGAAATCATGCTTTAAGGTTTGGCAATTTTCCATCTATGAATTCCGCCGTTAAATTATGGTGGAATAACGCTTTAAAATTTGATTTGGTTCGGAGGGTTTTTGGATAAATTTCCTTTATTAAATTGTTTAAAATTGGGTGGAGTTATTGTCAAGGTTTAGAAAATTTCTGCGTTAAGGAAGTTTTTGTGACATGATAAATCTTCTCTCCACTTTATTATTTCTTCGCTTATTTATTTAAAAAAATGTAGTTTAGTTCATTTTGTTAAAACCCGGATATAAATAAATTGTAAATAATTTCCCTGTAAATCAAAATGGTTTTTTACAGGTGTTCCGTACCCTTCATGTCAGTAAATAGAACTTACTCGGAAATTATGTTAGCGGTAATTCGCCCGAAAGTCAAATTAAAGAAAAATGTTTTATTCGTATTTTATTGAATTAATTATTTTGTTTTATACTAATTTTTTAGCACAAGTAAGCAGGAAAGCAATCGCTGAAAAAAATTGCAAAAAATTTGATGACGGATGATGGCGTCATAATAGGCCAAAAATCACGCCATAATTGTTGGGTACTTGTTAATTTTTTTGCAAAAGGAGGGAAAATCCTCCAATAAAGCGGAAGGAGCAATACGTAACTGAACGTACACAT
>JASAMX010006313.1:0-12500 GCA_030248175.1 Microlaimidae sp. YZB2_3
ACACCGGTGTGCAGGAACTTGCACACCGGTGTGCAGAAACTTGCACACTGGTGTGCAGAAACATGCACACCGGTGTGCAGGAACTTGCACACGGTGTGCAGGAACTTGCACACGGTGTGCAAGTTTTGCGTCATGTTGGAACCAGCATAGTAGCAAAAGTTAGTATTGAGTGGTACATTCTTCTCTATTTATATTATGTATTCTTGATATAGCGGTTGCTGAGCTTTTTACTGTGACTTGTGACCATTCAGGCGTAGATTTTCAACTAAATTTTCGTATTGAAGTAACCATAAAACGTGACAAATTTTTTTGTAATTTTAAAAAAAGCTACTTTTTAGCTATTAATAATTATTTAAAATCTATAAATTTAAGAGAAATTGTTGGAAATTCTGACTCTGTCAAAATTTGTTTAATAAAATTCACGAAATAAGTCAATATTGTATTAATGAATTTGTGCCATTTTTCAAATGTAAGGTTAAAAAAATGAATACACAAAAAACATAAAAATACTTCTTTGTCGCAAAAAATACAGGTTATCAAAAAAAAACTAAAATAGGTAAAACGATTTATAAAAACTGTGCTAAAGTATATGATGAATCAGTGCGCGACTTTTATGAAGAATACGAAGACAAGATAATAAACTCCAGAAACTTAAAAAGTTTGTACAGTTTTGCAAATTCCAAAATGAAAGGAACTGTAGAAATTTCGCCAATTAAATGGTATGACGGTTTTTTAGCCGTGGATTCTTCAGAAAAAGCAAAAATATTAAATGATTTTTTTTGAAGTGTTTTTACAGGGGATGACAAGACTAAACCTGATTTTTCCCAAAAAGTTCCTGAAAATGTGTGTTTAAATTCAATAAAATTTTCAGTAAAAAATGTTTTTAAAAAAATGAAAAAATTACCGTCAAAAATGACAAAATCTCCAGCTGATACTTTACCTATATATTGGAAAAATGTAGCGGAAACGATGGCTCCAACAATAGCCTCCTTTTTTGAAATAAGTATGATGTGTAGTACTCTTCCAAATTTTTGGCAAGATGCAATTGTTGTTCCAATTCACAAAAAAAGATTAGCCAGTTTAAAATCAAACTATTTCGTTAACATATATAAGGTGCAAAGTTATGGAGTCAATTATTTGTGATCAAATGCTAGCATAAACATAAACTAATAACCTCTAAGCAATACGGTTTCTTGGCAAAACGCTCAACGGGTCTTCAACTACTTAGCACTTTAAATGATTGGACAACAGCTATAAATAGAAAAAAGATCATCGACTGTGTGTACATTGATTACAAACGAGCCTTTGACAGTGTATCACATGAAAAGCTTTTAACAATAATAATAAGGTTGAAAGGTTACGGAATAAATTTTTAGCTTTTGGGGTGGATTAATGATTATTTATCCAAAAGAAGACAATGTGTATCGTTCAATGATTGTTTATCTGGTTTTACGGTTTGTTAGTTCAGGAGTTCCCCAGAACAGTGTTTTAGGGCCTTTGCTTTTTTTAATATTTATAAACGACATGCCTGATTGTTTGGAAAGTAGCACATTTGCAAAAATTTATGCTGATGATACCAAATTTTATCACATCAGTGAATGCCATGAATCTAAAAAAGATTTTAAAAAGTCGCTGAAAAATTTTTAAATTGGTCAAAAGCTTGGCAATTTTATGTTTCCTACGAAAAATGTTGCACTTTTAACATTGGAAAAAATAATTCCAATGAATTTTATGAGTTAGATGGGACATCTATCGATAATTTCACTGAAATTAAAGATCTTGGAGTTACGTTTAGCAACAATTTAAAATCTTCTACTTATTGCAATTTAATCGCTAAAAAAGCCTCTGCTAGATTGTCGCTAATTTTTCGCGTGTTTTCTACCAAAAATATAAATGTCTTAGTGCAGGCATACACCAATTTTGTGCCACCGTTGCTTGAATATGAAACGCCTGTATGGTCACCATACCTAAAAAAAGACATCGATAAAATTGAACAGGTTCAACAACTTTTTACATGTAAATTGTGCGCCAGGTGTTTGTTAGCAAAATTATCTTATAAAAATCATCTAGCTGCTCTAGGATTAGAAAGTTTGGAGTCACAGCGTGTCAAAAACGATCTTGTTTATTGTTATAAAATTTTAAACAATAACGTTGACACTCCTATAAGTGATTTTTTTTCATTATAATCAAAATACATGCACTAGAGGTCACACATTTAGATTAATTATTCCTAATTCAAAACTAGACGCGCATAAGTTTTTCTTTTCCAACCAAATATGCAAATATTGGAATCTTTTAGAGCAGAGTATTTTTATATCTAACACTTTAAACAACTTTAAATCCAAATTAACAAAAAATGTAATAAACCAGTTTGTGCGGTTTTATTAGTAAATATATAAAACGTCTAATATTTTTTCTGTCCTTTTTTTAGGTATTTTCTAGTGTTTTATGACATATGTGTATATTCTAATGTTTTTTATATTAGTATATAAGTGTATTTAATGTACTACTGTATATTATACCATACGAATAAATATATTTTATTATTATTATTATAAAGACTTCCTATCCATTTTAATTCGCGCGAATTAAAATGCCTACTATGCCATAATTATGGAGGGTGCCATTTAAATATAGAGGCTGATTATAATGGTCAACGCTGACTTAATTTTTTTAAGGAGTTGCACGTTTTTCGTATATTACTTATTTTTGGTATTATTATTACTGTCCATTTTTTATTTAATAAATAGTTATAGTGTTTCTTTCTATAGTCTATCAAAAATGATTCTGACTGGCGACAAAACTGAAAATTTGGAAGGATATATCTCCATAACCGAATTTAGAATATGCACAGGACATATATCAGAGCATAGCTCAGACTCTTAGCTATTTTTCAAAAAAGTTAGAAAAAAATTGTTTTTCTATGACGTCATCACTACCGCCAATGCCGTGAAAAAAACCTGGTCCCAAAAAAAAACAAAAAAAACTTTTTTATTAGTTCAAGATAAGAAACGCCGCTTGGTACGCTGTTAGAACATTCTTTTTCAAGTTGTTTTCTGAAAATTTGGGTGAAATCGACTAGCTCAAATTTTTTTAATAATGCGTTGAATGCGCGCTGTTTTCGCGATTTTTCCCCAAATTTATACACTGCAAAAAGATAGCTTTTGTTTTGCTTGCTGCTCGACGTGTGTACGATCATATTGTTATATATTAAATGTCCGCCATTTTTTATCCTTTACTTTTGACCTAAAAACTTTTTTTGGGGGGGTTGACCCCCCGGGGGCTAGGGGGGTCAAACACAAATGATAAAAATTTAAAACTATTAAAACCGTAAAGTTTTTCAAAAAATAGCCAGTTTTTATTTAAGGTTTATGTCAAAAAACCTAATATTAAGCTTACAATAAGCTGTCAAAAATGACGAATTTTCAATTTGGAAGCATTCCACGCCCGTATGCTGGCAGCAGCAAACCTTGAAATTAAAAACTTTTCCAAAAAATTAAACTTTTCCAAAAGTTTATTTTTTTCGAATTTCCAGGTTATTTTGTTAGAAAAACATATTTTCAAAGTTAAAATCCTACTAAAAAATTGCTAAATATACCAGCTAAAAAATGCTCTTTTTTAAGTGTTACTTGCAAACATGTTTCCGCGTTTGTCTACACAAAAACAAATTTTAATAGCTATGCTTCTCAACTTTTGCCAATATCCAAATCTAATTTTTTGAAGTAATGCTGTTTTTCGTGTAAAAACGTTTAAATCCGCGATCTGGTATGATTTACGTCATTTTAATTGCGAAAAAGCCAATAAAAATCATGAATTATGACGTAATAACAAAAATTTGAATGGCCTAAGGAAGTATTTTCCAATTTTAATGAAAATTTAATTTTGCGTTTTCATGGGGTTATTTGGACCGCTTTTTTATGTTTTAAATGTATATCGATTTTGCAAAAGCCTTCGACACAGTCTGTCATTCCAAACTGATTTTAAAACTAAAAGCGTATGGTATAAATTATGAGCTTTTAAACTGGATAAACGCATTTTTATCAAATCCAACACAGGTTGTTGAAATTGAAGGTGAATTGTCAGATCCTGTGCCAGTAATTTCTGGAGTCCCACAGGGATCTGTTTTGGGTCTCACGCTTTTTTTAATTTTTATAAATGATAATGGTAAACTGTGTTGAGGGTTCTTGCGGAATAAAACTTTTCGCGGATGATGATAAAATCTATCATGCACGAAAAGATGACAACAATATCGATTTTTTGATTACACTTCAAAAATTCTCAAAATGGGCTTCTGATTGGCAGTTAACCGTTTCTTTCGAAAAATGCAATGTTTTAAGTATTGGAAGAGAATCTATAAAACAACACAACTATTTTCTTTCCTATATAGCTATCAAAAACGTTAATGAAATTCGTGACTTAGGAATAAATTTTTCGTCTTCTTTAAAATTTTCTGTGCATTGTTCTCAAATTGCATCAAAAGCATGTTCACGTGCGAGTTTAATATTAAAATGTTTTAAATCTACCTATCTTTTCTTGCTTTTACGAGCGTAAACTACATACGTTCGTCCCATTTTGGAGTCAAACTCACCAGTTTGGAATTCTTATCTTATAAAAGATATTAAAATCATAGAGAAAGTGCAAAAATTTTTCACACGCATGATATGCTTTAAATGCAATATACCCTTTGATAGTTACCGTAGTCGCTTATCATTTTTACATCTAGATTCCCTTGAATTACGAAAAATTAAATTTGATCTTTATATGGTTTATAAAATTCTATATGGCTTAATTAATTTAAAGATTAAAGATTTTTTTTACTTTGAAAATTATAGTTATATGTTTCGTAGACAAAATAATCTAACTTTAAAAAGAAAAGAAATTTTAAAATCAGATTGTCGTAAATATTTTTTTTCTGAAAGAGTTATACACATTTGGAATGGATTACCAAATCATGTCGTTTTTTTAAATTCATACCCTACGTTTAAAAAACATTTAAATACGTTAGATCTTAAAAACCACTGCATTGTATATTAACCGTTTTGTTCGATTTATAACGTTTAAAATTAACGAAATTCGCGTAATTTACAATTTTCAATTGCGTCATTTTGGTTTTTTTTAAATCATTCTTACAGATCAAAATGAATTAAAATACTTATGTATCTTAGTACTTTTTGTAACTTTTCTCCCTCGAGATACTAGAGTCAAACCGCACAACTAAAGGGTTGATTATAAAATTTACACACCCTTTTTTTATTTCTTTGAACTTATTTTAGTTCGTTTTAAATGATTTTTTTACTATATTTTTAAACAAATATGATTGTAATTTGTATTTTTGTCTTTTGTTAGGGCAGTATGTAAGAGTATTACCTTTACCTGCCGTATTTCTGTCATGTTTTTGTCTTATGTGTTTGATTTGATTTTATTATTTTTAACATTTTTATTTGTTTGTTTTTTGACAGAAGTAAAATATTTTCAAATTCAAATTCAAATCAAAATAAACTAAAAAATATATAACTACCGTGCTATTCATAAAAGTTTTAGACCCGGTCCAAAGCGGACTGGGTCCACTTTTTACGCTGACAGGTCTGCGTAGAAAGCGGTCCCAGTCCGTTATTGCAAATATAATGCACACGTCGAAATCAACTCTTTTGTTTGTCAGAGTGCACATTATTTTCAAATTTTAAAATTTAATAAAATAAAACTTAATAAATCTTGTAACTGATATTCTAATTTCAACGTAGAATTGTAATAATTAAGAAATATTCAGTTTTTTTATAGTTTTACGCAAATTTGATTAAATGTGCATAGTAGAAAAGCGATGTACTCGCAATTATAGAACTACAATCAAAGCGGACTGCGACCGCTTTTTACATAGAGCGGTCTGCGTAAAAAGCGAACCCAGTCCGCTTTGGACCGGGTCAGAAGGTTTTAGAATAGCACGGCTAATCTTCTAAAGTTTATTATTCTTGTAAAACTTTTAAATTTAGAGATTTGCTGCTTCCGGCATAGGGGCTTGAAATACTTCCAAATTTTAAATTCATCATTTTTGACAGCTTATTGTAGGTTTATTACTAAGTTTTTTGACACAAAACCTAAATAAAATGTCGCTATTTTTGATAAATTTTACGTTTTTAATGGTTTCAAAAAAATTGTGAAAATTTTTTTTGCCATTTGTGTTCCCCCCCTAGCCCTCGGGGAGTCAACCCCCCAAACAAAATTTTAGATCAAAAGTAAGGGATAAAAAATGGCGGACATTTATATTATAACAATATGGTGAAAAAATCGTACACACGTCGAGCAAGAAGCAAAACAAAACCTATCTGTTTTATAGTGTATTAATTTTGTAAAAAATCGCGAAAACCGCGCGCATTCAACAGATCATAAAAAAATTTTAGCGAGCCGATTTTAAGCGATATTTAAAAAAAACTCAAAAAAGTGTGTTCTAAAAGCGGCGTTTCTTATCTCATAGTAATAAAAAAGTTTTTTCGGGACCAGGTTTTTTTCACAGCGTTGGCTGTAGTGATGACGTCACGGAAAAACATTTTTTTCCAAGATACGGGGTCTTTAGAGCTACAAGCAGCCAAATTAAAGCCATCAGAACTTTTTGGAAACTTGGAGCCATGAGCAATGGGAACTTGGAGCCTTTAAGAAAAAATTCGTTTGAAGTTAGATTTAGGTTTCGCTTAGGTTAGGTAAACGTTTTAGCGATTTTTGCTTTTGGCTCCAAGTTCCCCATTTATGGCTCCAAGTTCCCTATTTTTTGCTCCAAGTTCCAGCTATAAGTTCCTAAGACTCTATTGACCTTAAATCTTTTCTAACCTTTTTAAAATATAGCTAACAGTCTGAGCTATGCTCCAATATATACCCCGTACATATTCTACCCTAGGTTATAGACTTATATTTTTTTAAATTTTGGGTTTCGTCGCCAGTCGGCATCATTTTGTATAGACTATAGTTGCATAGAAATACAACTACAAAATTATTACTACTACAAATTTTGACTATTACAAAATTTTGTAAAGGGGTATCATTTTTTTATTAGATGGGTAAGGTTTAACCAAAAGAATATTTACTCATTGCATTTTAAATTATGCCTCGGGTGTTCTTGCATTATGCGAAGGTCAATAAATAATTAAGGAAGCAACAATCACAAAATATTTTTTTTGAAATATAAGTTATATTTTAATTTTTATGAAACAACCATAAACATGAAAAATTGTCGATATTGCTATTGTCAAAATTGCTTTTGATTTGTCTATCTGAATATAAAGACCATAAATCTGTATCTTAGTTCATTGAAATAAATTATATTAATATCAATCGTATATATACAATACACATTAAAACAAAACCTTTTGCTGAGACTACCACACATTTGTTTCAAAAATTCGGCGACCGATCCAGTGACGTTTAGCGTCAAGAAGAAAAACTGTAAAACGAATTTTATTTGTGTTTGCTTTAAAACAGTTTATCCTACCTATGGGAACGCTACAAGAACCTGTAGCGACCTTTAAATTATAATTAGACAATGTAAATTTATAATTCATTTATCATCATCATTTTTACTTATTCTTTTTGATTTTTTGACATTATTCTAATAGCCAAATCTCTAACAATTTTAAAGACTTTGAAAGATTTTTAGAGCATTTTTAAGGCTATTATAGTATTTAAAAACCGCCATTGTGTTTTTTGTTAAAATATAAGCAATTTTGAAAATTTGGTTTATAAAAAAATGTTTATATACTATATTATAAATGTGTGCAAAAGTTTTCAAAGTGATTATTAATTTTTAACTTGCCATAAAAATACCAAACTGTACGACTTGTTTTTAAACTGTACAACAAATTGAAAAAGGCCAATTTTACTTCAGTTAATTATGCTTAGGCAGAAAAAATTTGAAGAAATATATCGAAACTTTTCAATTAAAAAACGTCCCCTATGAAGATTATGGCATTGCTAAAAGCTTCAAGTAATGTCATTTTCAAATTATCCCATTTTTGTGTTCCATTTTCCTCATAGTGATCTAGATATGAAAAACGTGTGGTGTTAGTTTTCGCGCAGTGAGTGCATTATTTACTATGTGTCATACTTTATGTTTCTTTTTAAGTTTCACTTCAAGTTGTCCTTAAAAATTAGGTATTAAAATTATCAAGACTGCATAAGAGTAGAGAATGTCCGACTGTGTATTAAACAGTTGTTCCATGTAATTATAGATAAATTATTCCACATTGTAGATTTTTCATCATGTAAAAAATCTACAACGACCTGTGGAATAATGTGCAGTTTGTGGAATAGTCTATATAATAGTTTTTCTACATTCGTGGGGGCTCGCGCATATGCGCTTATGCCGTCTATAGCCAAAATGCAAAGCTCTTATTTTGCACTACTTCCCTTCATGCCGACATCTATAACGCTTATTCGCGCGGACACGCGCATAACGGCTATTTTCTGCGTCTGAAAAATGACATTTATTTCTGCCCGGGACTGTATGTAAATACTGTAGATTATTTTACATGATCATTGGGAATTTGCAAACAAAAACCTGCGAACGTTAAACTCTTTGATGAGGTTTTTTTCACGTAATGTTGTGAAATATTCAACGTTTTTTTATTGAATCCAATGTATTATTATATTACATGTTAAAACATAAAATATTTTAAATAATTTGAATTATTCGACAGTATTATGCAGAAAAATTTCATCTATGCATTTTGCGTTTACAACTTTTTACTATGCAAAATTCGAACTGCAAAAAAAAACTGTGAACGTAAAATCATTAGATGAGGTTTTTTCCATGTAATGTTGTCAAATATTCCTAGTTTTTTGTTGCAACGGACGTATAAATTATTTCATACGTTAAAACGTTGATTATTATAATCAGTTTGAATTATTTGACAGTGCATTATTTTGAAAAACTTCATCTAGGAGTTTTTTGTTCGGAAACTTTTATTTTACATGATAAAAAATCTACACTGTGGAATAATTTACCTATAATTTGAACAACTATTTATTGCGCAGGCGGACATTCTCTACTCTTATGCGTTCTTGATATTACTTATTAGGTCCCAATGGGTCCATACACTAACTTTCTTTAAATTTATTTTTAATTTTTTAGATTGCACAGAAGTTTTTGACACAGGTAAAAATTTTCTATAATATTTTACTAATTGTCTTTTTTAATAGAATTACTAACTTTCCAGTAATAATTTATTGATTTAAACCGATATCAAAGCTGTAGATCTCTAAAAATTTTAGAGGGTACATTTTAGGTTGTACAAATGGTAATAATCTAGTGAATTTGGTTAAAATTAATATTTTTGACATGGGAATGTCGAGAAAACATGACAATATTATATTAAACTTATCAAAATCACATCTTAAACTCTTTAGAGAGTGCATGAATGGGTGCACAAAGAGGCGGAATAAAGAAAGTTACCAAAAAATGCCCAAAAATTTTTTATGAAATACAATTTAAAAAAAACACATAAAAAGATAAATTATAATACATAACATAAATGCACCATAAAATAAGCTTAGTATTAATTCTTAAATCCGTTAACAAAACTTACATTTTCTTCCAATTTTACTCTTACATTTCATGACTAAACTGTAAGATGATGTTTGTTTTTTGTAGGGTTCATGAATTATTATTTAGTCTATTCCATGGTATATTGAATTTTTGTATTGTAGTTTACCCATTTATATGTTTTTTTCTTCAGAAATTGTTTCTTGTAAAAAATGGGCCATTTTTTATTGTCCGCTTTTATTTCGCCCGCTTTTTACTAGTATCAATGTGCATAATCTTTTTTAAGACCTATATTTACATTGAAATGTTTTTTCACAATTCTTCATGATAGTAACTATTTTTTTCACGTTTATTCACATTCAGGGTAATCCATGGAGGAAAATATTTAGATAGATTTTTTTGAATTGATGTTAAACGTTTTTTGTGTAAATTTGGCACTTTTAGGATTATGGAATGATTTGGATTGTGACGGATATTACCGTTCTATTGTGTGTCAAACAGGTTTTCAAAATATTTTATACTGAAATCAAATGTTATTAATGTGTTTCATTGTGTTTCATTAAGCTTTCCAAATTCATTTAATACAGTAAATGGTAAATTTGACAAAGCCTTAATTTTGGCCACCGGTTGTTATTTTTGCTATGCGCATAGTTATGAAATGAACTGCCTATGGCTACATAGATTACATGACAATCAATCCAGACATACGCAGTTAGTTTCATAGTTTTAGATATGGCAAAAATAACAACCAGTGGCCGAAGTTAAAGCCTGGCCAAATTTAAATCTAACAACAAAATATATTTATGGTTGGTTTACTATAACTAAAACATACACTGTACATAATTGAAAGTTCTAATAATTTATTGCGGTTTTGATTATATATTACAAGATAATGTCTAATTCTTTTTTTTAATTTTTAAAATAAAAAAATAGCGCATAAAAAACATAGCTTTTATAAGTTATAATAATTAATTGATTTTCTTTTTGTATTACAAGTATTTTGTTTTAATATGTTTATTTACAACACAGATTAGTGATGATGTTGTCCTTCAATATCATGCTTAGGTGTTTTCCCTAACGACCATAAAATATATTAAGCCAAATGATGCCTCAATGGAAAGCTTATAGAACAGTAAAATGTCGGAAGGATTGATTGTTTTGACAAAATAAAATTTTATTAGCATTTCTTTTTGCTAAAGTCAACGGCACTGTATTAGAAGCGACAGAGCAGTCGCGACAGCCGCCCACAAAATAATTATAAAAAAATAAAAAAACAATGAGGGAAATACCCATTGTATTTTAAATTAAGTTTATTACGCGGCCTGAAGTCAGTAAAAAACAGCTAGAATAAACATTGTATGCTTTGAATTTCGTTTTAATTTAAACGTAGCTAACTGAATAAGTTCATTCTGTAATTTACATAAGATGGGCAAAATCTTATGCAAAGATTCTAATATTTATTCTATATGAATATATTAATATAAAGACATAGGTAAAGACATATATTATGACAGAAAGTAATTTTTTCATGATTTCTTAATATCTTTCTGCACAATAAATGACATTTTTAGAAATAAATTAGTAAATTTTTATTTTTTTATTTTAACCATTTTAAGTGTTTGGAAATGGTTTTTAAATGAACTGCTGGTATTAATCCAACGACATTCAGTGTTTAAGTAATGTCGCTTCCTGGTGGAATTCGAGTTTAGACAACACATTTTATAGCTGATTTTTTTATAAATAAAAACTACTGGAAAAAAGATTGAAAAATTTATTCATAAAAGACTTTTATATTGTTAATTCTGTAAATATTTTACTTTGTAGAATTTTGCAATTTGGCGTGGAAAAGACCTTTCTACACCTCAAGTTGTTATGCTGCAGGTAAAGAACAAACAAACTGGAATGAGGCTGAACAGGTAAATATAGCATTTCATGGTCAAATTACATTATTTAGCATATTATGGTGCATACATGGTCCCTTTTTGCTATTTTAAATCATCAAGAAAAGATTACATTTGTTTTTTTTGACTTGTTGTTTTGTATCCTTGATGCGATCTTATAAGTATTTTTTAAATATTAAAATAATTAAATAAATAATAAAAATAATAAAAAAATAATATGGGAGAAAAACTTTAACGATAGATTTTTTTTCAGTGTAATAGAACACTGTATTTTTTTTTAAGACCGTATTCAAAATTGAATGAAATGAATTCATAACTATCATTGACATTGACACGAAACAGAGTATTTCTTATTATACTACTGAAACAAATACGTTAAAATTTGTATAAAAAATGTTGATTTTAAGTTAGCAATGCAAAATACTATTGCGAAACAATTTGTTTTTACTTAAAAAACATGGAATTTTGAGTTACTGAAATTTATTTTGTGTTATTTTGGGGTTTTTGGGTAAAGTAAGCAAATAAAAAACACATTGAAAGGTATAGAACGCAGGTTAGGGAAAAACACCTAAATATGTTCAAAAGCAGGTTAGGTTACAACAGCTAAATGTTTGGAGAATAATTGATACATAAACAACACAGAAGGTGTAGAAAACAAGTTAAGTGAAAACACCTAAACAGGTGTAAAAACATGACAAAAGATCAACTCTTTTATAAACGCTCTTTAAAGATAAATACAAGTACATTAATATGTTTAGTTTATATGACCCAGTAAAGACGGCTCTTGAATCTGCCTCCGGAAAACTGGAGGCAGGTAGGAGGCAGGTAAAACTGCCTACGAGGCAGTTAAGAGGCAGGGTGGACGAAGGTAGGAGGCAGGGTGTAGGCAAGTAAAACTGGCTCGGAGACAGGTAGGAGGCAGGTGGCCCTGCCTTCTATGTTGAAGCATATACAGGTCGAGAGGCAGGTAGGAGGCAGCTAAAATTGTCTTGGAGGCAGGTAGAAGGCAGGGTGAACGAAGATAGGAGGCAGGTAGGAGGTAGCAAAATTTCCAATGGAGGCAGGTAGGTGGC
>JASAMX010006314.1:0-14620 GCA_030248175.1 Microlaimidae sp. YZB2_3
TAGTGTTGTAAAAAGTTACTTTTACTTTTACTTAAAGTAATAAAAGTAACAAATTTTGGATTACTTTTACTTTTACTCCACTTTTGAAATTTCAATTACTTTTACTTTTACTCTTACCCGACTTTTGAAATTTCAAATACTTTTACGTTTACTCTTACTCGGATTTTCCACTGCAAATACTTAAATTAATTTAAGTAAAATTTAAGCAATTTTAATGGGCAGATTCCCTATGGGCTTGTTGTAAAATTAATGGCAGAAGATAATTTTTAGAGCCGCTAACACGCTAAAACCATTTATTTTGACTAAAAACATTATTAAGATGACAATTTATACATAAAATAAGCAAAAAACTTTAGAACGGAGCTCTAAAGCTCTGTAAACAGGTGTTTTGCTCCGTTTCAAAATTAATTTTATTATATTTTTACTCTTACTTTTACTTTAAAAAACTGATCTTACTTTTACTTAACGATAAAAATAGCTCTAAAATGCCGAATTTGGAATCCCTCATTTATGAAGCGAAATTCCGGCGCTCCTTCCTCATTAATTTTGAGCTCGGAGCTCCGGAGCTCCGGAGCATAATTTTGGAGGGTTCTTATAAGCATTATTAATAACGATGCTCCGGAACTTCGGCTGTTTCAAACGGAAGGAGTTCGGAGCTCCTCCTTTTATATAAGTCACGTAAAGCTTAATTATTTTTTGAAATAATGTTTTGAATTTTATTTTACGCAAATTAAACCTAGCTGACCTCGATGATTTTCAGTATTTAATCGATTAATATGTTATTTTATCTTTAACATTAAACCGTTTTTGCAAATCATTTTTAATAGTTTAAATTAGTCAATTTGGATCAAAACTGCAAATTTTTTAAGGGATAAAGTTGTCTATGTTTTTTGTTTATTTGAAATGAAATGAAATAAAAAACCTTTATGTATACTTAAAAACACGAAGCAGTATTGATATATAAAAAGAATTGATTACATATAAACATAAAATGAAATAACATGAATACAATTTTATAGAAAATCACTTGGTTCGGTGGGCCATGAGGTTAGGATCCCTTACGATTTACATGTTACTAATACTAAAATTCATTTAAAAGTAATTTTGTGAAAAGACGGTAATTAAAAAAATTATGCGTTCTAATTTGTTTTTTAAACGTCATAACAGCAGAATCTTAATTGCTCGCTCATGTCTTCCATCCAACCAACTTACGAGGTTAACCAGATATAATTTAACCATAGTCCAAATTTTTTGAAATATTGTTTTAACTTCTGAAGAAATATTTTACAATTTTTTTAAATATAATATTACAGTATGTACATATTACCCATTAAATATTCAAGAAATTATCGTAAAAATAGAACGGAAATCCGAAGTTCTGAGGGTGCTCCGAAGCTCCGGTAAAATAATTGAATAGGGGACACTTCGCTCCCGGCAAATTTTGTGAACGCACTTTTTGCGACGCTTCTAAAGATGGAAACCCTACATTTTCCTAAACCTACGCGAAACCTAAAATTCAAACAAATCTTGTTTGTGATAAATTTATAAAATTGGCCGAAATAAGCCAAGAGCGAGGTTGGTCCTAGCAAAAAATAATGAATTTGCAAAAAATTCCTGGGAGCGAAATGGGTCAGGAGCGAAGTGGCGGGAGCGAAATGGGCCGTTCCCAAAATAATTACTACCAGAATATATATAATATATTCTATTCTAATGAGGAATTCTTACCGCATGGTATGACAATTTTGCGCCATGAATGAAAAAAACACCACAGTAAATGGACATTTTTTATGATGATAATAAGGCAGTAAGAAACAGAGTTTATTGTAGTGAATATCACATTATATATAAATACAGGACGTTTCGACAATACAGGCTAATTGTCATCTTCAGCTAATCTAAAAACATATTAAATATATATAAGTATGAAAATGTTATAATATTTTCATTATAATTATATTATTTTCATAATTATATATATTTAATATCTATTTAGATTGCATTGTTAAAACTTCCTGTAGGGTAACTGACTTAATTTCGGCCACCTTTTTTTATTTTTTTGAATAAGTTTTTACTGGCTTTTTCAATCAAGCCAAAATTTGGCCTAAAAATAAGACAATAGCTATATTTGTTATTCCAGTGCAAAATTTGAATATTTCTGTTACACTTAAAAATCAGTGAAGGTTTAAACTTTTTTTTTAAAGTGGCCGAAGTTAAGGCGCGTGCCATTTATTTCGGCCACCTACAAAAAACTGGCCATAACTATTGCTTAAACGAACAATAAAAATTTCTTAAGGTTGCAAATTTACCCTTAGGTATTGTTCTTGGTACATATAACTTATTTTTCCCGTTTGCGAACTTTAATAGTTATTAGCAAGACTTTAAATAATTATGTCAAAACCTTAAAAAAACAAGTTTTGATAACTTGTATTTTTTGTTTAATTTTTATTTTTGGCCTAAAAAACGTCAAATCAAAGTCAAACGAAAAAAAAAATTTTTTATAAATACGGTAGTACAATGATATTTAAAAACAGCAAAAAACGGCAGGTTCTTTCACCTAAATTTTAAGGTGGCCGAAATTAACGGAATCTTAAAATACGCAGTTAGTTAAACGCATTGCAAAATAATTTTGAAAAAAATATCAAAACATGAAAATTAACAAATTTGAGCCTTAAATAGAAGATATTTTAAGGTTATATATTGCTTCGTTCTGAATTTGATGCAGTTTAAACACAAAGCAAAAATTAAGAAAATCATAAAAAATTCACTTTTTGTGTGAAAATGTTGATAATGTAGAATAATAAAAATAAAAAAAATTTGTAAAAACACTTTATTCAACATTAATCCAGTTACTTTTGTGCTAGTTCTTTTGTGTTTTAATAATAAGCCAATTTTCTAACACCCTAAATTGGTGGCCGAAATTAAGGCGTGGCCGAAATTAAGTCAGTTACCCTATATATGATATTCACTACAATAAACTCTGTTTCCTACCGCCTCATTTTCATCATAAAGACTATTTTTCCTAGGAAACGGCCCATTTCGCTCCCGCCACTTCGCTCCTGACCCATTTCGCTTGCAGGAAATTTTTGCAAATTTATTATTTTTTGCTGATGGACCAACCTCGCTCTTGGCTTATTTCGACCATTTTTATAAGTTTATCGCAAAAATGATTTGTTCGATTTTTAGGTTTCGCTTAGGCTTAGGAAAATATAGGGTTTCCATCTTTATAAGAGCGTCGCAAAAAATGCGTTCGCAAAATTTGTCAGGAGCAAAGTGGGCCGGGAGCAAAGTGTCCCCGATTCCTCTTCACAAAAGGAGTTTCTATTGCAAATATTTTTTGAAATTTTTTTTAGCTTTTTCCACTTTACCATGAAAATTCTCGTTTTTTTCAACACTTGCTCTTACATAACGCCATTACTCTGACACAAAAAATCACATTCTTTATATAAAACCAACGTGACTCTGACTCATTTTGTTCGGACTTTTTGTGGTTTAAAATATAAAAAGAGTCACAGTTAGAAGCATTTTATGACGCTTCTGACTTATTGTGTCAGAGTAATGACGATAAGTACCCGCCGTTTCAAAAAAAAAATCTAAAAAAAAATAAAAAATCCTTTTAAAAAATCTTTTGTACTTTGCGTTCGAGAAGGCCCTTGGCTTCGCGGCCTCGCCCGAGGGTCGTTTGACTTTCTTTATGGCAAAATGAGCCACAAAGCAAATAAAATTTATGCTACTGTGACTTATTTTAAATTTGAAACAGCATCTTATGAAGCACAGAATAAGTCACAGTTACGTGTGTTTTATATTGGCAATGGCTCATTTTGACTATTGACGACAATTTATGTCGAGAAGACAATCGAGAACTACTATCGCAATACGCGCATTTAGTTTGTTTCGATAGGGAATAAAAAAAAGGATTTGACTTTGAACGTTACAAAATGTTTGCGATTTTTAAGAAAAGCGCTTAATAATAAAGTATTATTAAAATCAGATAGATTAATATATTATAAATCCTATTTAAAGTTTCCGTTTTAAATCGCCAAAAGATCGCCAAATTTTTTGCAGTTTTTAGCCTATTTCAATGTATTTTAAGTCATTTTAGACCTTTTTTACCTTATTGACGCTTTTTTTGTCCCTTTTCTCTTCTTTTTTTCCTTTTTTTCTTTTTTTTTCTTTCTCCTCTGCTTGCCCCCCCATTTTATTGCCCCCTTCGTTTCAAAAAAGTTGCCCCCGGGCCCCCCCCCCGTTTTGGCATTGTCTCCTCCAATAAACCCCGGGGGGCAGTGCACAGGTCTGTATAATATAAACCATATAACCGAAGGTGGATTCCACCTTTGATATAACTCATACAATGTATCTAGATAAAACTTGATCGTATCAACTTTTTAATTGGTGGGTATTTTCATTTATAGTTTTTTCTGGTGTAAAACGGCTTAAAAAAAACGAAACAAAAGTTTATGAATAAGAAACAAAGGTCCCTCTGTAAATTATGATAACATTAAAAAACAAACAATTAATTTAGTTTCGACAGCAAAAATGATTAAAATGTTTATATTAATCATACATAAGAGCTTTCGATTAAATCTTAGATCATTGCCGGTTGAAACATAGTTATTGAAAGTTACACTAAGATAAAAAATATATAATAAAACCGTTAAATCCGCAAAAACATAAGATAATGATGATGATGATGATTTAAGATTTAATTGAAAGCTCTTATAATTACACTGTAATATAGACGTTTTAACCTTTGTTGTTGTCGCAATAAATAGATTTTTATTTCCCCGTGGAAAATTAATTAATTTAATTTGTTTTTTTTAATTTTGTTTTTTCCATCGCATTCCTATTGTTATAGCACTGGCGCTAAATTGTTTACACAGGTTTACTAGTGCGTGCTAGGTATGAATGGTTGAAAAACAACTGGTGGAATCTAAATCTTGCTTTCAGCTTATTTGTTTAATTTCTTAATGGTTGTTGATTGAATAGAATCGTTACCTCAAAAAATTAATCGTGTTTGCATGACGTTGAAAATTCCTGATCACAAATATTTTTAAAATATTACGGTTTATTTATAAAAATTACGTATTACAGCGTAAAAATATAATGTTTTTGTTTTTAAAATCTGTGTAAATGAAGACAAATTAAACTCTAAATCACCCGAAATGAGCTACTCCTATAATGCTGAAACCATTGGAGTTACAATTTGGAATAAGTCAAAAAATTAATTATATCTTTAGTAGTTAAGTTTTGTTTTTAATATTTAATCTGTTCTGGAGAAAAAAGAGTTTTACTATTTTTATTTGAGAAATAAGTTTTTTAGTGACTTTTAATATGGTAAATTATTAGGAGTGAGTAGAAAGAAAAAGAATTGCGACTATAGGAGGGCATCCGCTCGGATTTTTTTAGGAGGGTGGGGGTATACTCGAAAATATTTGAGGCGGCTAAAAAATTACTTAGGGGATATCCCCCAAAGGTTTAAGCGTTTTTAGAACTGAGACCCAAATGTTACAAGAACTGTCCGAGGTACATCCAAATCTTAGAGGGGGTATATCGGCAGTTTCGAGATTTTTTTTGATGAGTATAATTCATACATGGGCACGGGGGACCGATTAACCCCCCAATTTTGGAAAAATGAAGAAAAAAATGTCTTTAAAATGACTTATAACTGCCTCCAAACTTAAGTTTAGAGGTGAAAAATATTTTTTTAAGCAATAAAAAGCTCAAAAACGCAATAAAAGGGCTTTTTGAAGTAAAAATAGGGATTTTTCGTATTTTTTCTATAAAATTGAAAAACGATATGGGTAAAATGCACTCCAGAAAAAAACGATATGGGTGAAATGCGTTTCTCGAATTTTAACTTGCCCCCCTCCCCCACTCCGGACCAACTTGCCTATGTATGATATAATCTCCTCTTTCCTGCATACCTGTGATTGCGACAATAAATCATTCAAATATTACAAACATTTTGATAAATCTAACTTAGTAAAAAATTAAAAACACATTTATTTCTTGACTTTCTTAAAAATGGCCAAATTACGTTGAAATGTTTGAAGTATTATATAAAATTATTAAAACAGATTTATTTTTATTCTAAGGAATTAAATTCTAAAAAATTATCTTTATTTCTATTTTATTAAAGGCGGAAAATGCGCGATTTTGCAACAAAACTAAATCGGTTAAAGATATATTTAAAAAATCGCTCCATTTCTTTTTAGTAAGATTGACCTATATTCACTAAATGTTTTCGAACAGTTTTCTTTTTCATTTGCTCGGAAAAATAACGGTTGATAATTGCTTTCATTTTTAATTTAATTTTAATTTTAAAGCTTTAATGTGCTGATGTTTTAAAATATTTATGATATAGTCTTCAGTTATAAGGCCCTGTATTTTATTACAAAAATATAGCTTTTAATATGATTTTAAAGTAAAATTTATGCAACAATAATTATGGTTTATGTTATGCGTGTACTAACAGAGAAATAAAGTAGAGTTCGTAGATAAGATTTAACTGATTTCTGAGGAGTATCCATGATAATTATAATGAAATGTTGGGAAATTTCCTCGTAAAAAATATTTATTTCTTGACGTTTCGAAACCGCGACGGGTTTTTTCTTCAGACAAACAGACAGGATTTTCAACGTAAGTTACTTACGTTGAAAATCCTGTCTGTTTTTTTGAAGAAGAAACCCGTTTTTCTATTTTTTCTCCATTTTTTGTCTCTTTTTTTCTCTTTCTCCCCTGCTTGCCCACCCCCGTTTTATTGCCCCCTGTTTAAAAACAGTTGGCCCCTTTATTTCAGAATTGCCCCCCCCCCAATAAAACCACAGGAAGAGGGGCAGTGCACAGGTCTGGCGTCATCATAATTTTTGGTGATCTTTGCTATATATTTTTTTTTTCATTTATGCAATTTACGCGTTTTTTACATGGGAACGCGCGCATTGTTAAAAAAATAAATGAAAATATTACGGTTTTTACATAAACGCTTTCATTGTATAAGCAAAACCGGCAAATAATATTGCGGTGTAAATAGAAAAACGCCTGAAAACGCGTAAACTGCATAAATGAAAAAATATATAGTAAAACCGTGTTTAGCAAAACAAACAAAAACAAAATGATCTTTTATAAATAAAAAAAAATTTAAGTACTTTTTACGAGTTCTAAACACAAGTACATACATAGCTTGGAAAAGTGCTTGAATATGAAGTTGAAATTTTTTATGCATTAATAAAAGATTTGCGAATTTTTCTGCCGCACAGTTTCTAATATAATTTATTGCGCGGCTTTAGGTTAAAAGAATAAACAATCTAAAAACAGGGTTATTAAAAAATTTTAAAACAAAATCGTTTACCTATATAAATTAAAAAGAAAGCTTTAAGTTCGTTAATGTTTCTTCGACCACCTTTTAGAAATAAAACTTTTAAAAAATATGGCTACTGATTCGGATGAACTTTTGATCAAGTTCGGAACTGTCCGGAACTTTATTACAAGCGAGAAAAAACATACATTGACAGAATTAACCAGGCAAACAGCTGGGAAATAATGAAAAAGAGTAAAAAGTAAAAAAAAAAGTAAAAAGTAACAAAAGTTACAGACATTTTCTTAGCTCTACACGAGGACGAAATGCTCTTCAGCGGTGGCAATGCCACCCCAGTGTGAACCTAGCGGTGGCAATGCCACCGGTGGCATTCCCACCGGTGGCGGTGGCATTCACACCGGTGGCATTCACACCGGTGGCATTCACACCGGTGGCATTGCCACCTCAGTGTGAACCGGGCTTTAAAATTTTAACGTGTATTAAGCCGTTTTTGCTTAAAATTTTATATCGATTTGTTTTTCAATACTCAATGAAATACTACACTTCATCGCTAAATAAATCTATTTTGCTAAAAATTAATAAATGTATTTACATATTTTGAATTTAGATGACGGACTGTTTTCTAAACTGTTGCGATTGTCTGGTCGGATGTTTGGGCTGGCTGTTCGAGCGCTGCAAGCTCCCGGGGGCGTGGCGAGGCTGGCCGATCACGTGCTTTTGGATAGCCAATATGAGCCTGTTAACGATAGGGCTCGGCGCTGATTGGCTGCTCGCCTGGGTGTTGCTGTCGGACCCACCCACCGTTAACTGTTCCCGATTGGTGGATTCGAATATGGCACGCCTGTGCGCCAATAGGGTGACGCACTACATCACGTGGACGTACCTCGGTGCAATCGTCGTCGTCAGCTGCTTGTACCCGTTGCAGATATTGTGCGGCATTTATGAATTATCGAATAAGAAGTATGCGCACACCGAAAAGAAATAATAATAAAATAAATATAATAAAATAAAATTTTAAAAAAATAAATAACGATAAAAAAATAAAACAACTATAGGCTATTTAATGTCTGACTAACCTGGATTATTTGCAATATTAAATCAACTATTTAGCAAAAAAGCAACTCAAAAGTTTAAGCAAAAACGGTTGAAAATATCAAATCTTTGACACTTAAAGTTCGCTGATTTTTTGTACATTTTATCAAAAGTTTGGATTTCACGAAAATCTGCTTTTCAATTCTTTTAAAAGAACACAAGCCATCATAACACACATTTAAAGTTGGTCTTTTCTATCTCCCATACAATTTCACGAGCTTTGCCAAAAAAGGATTCAAACATAAACGGAGCGAAAAGAAGCCGCGATATACTGTATCGTCATTACTGTGACAGAATGAGTCACAATTATTATAAAATCTGACTCATTTTGTTTAAATTATCTGTGTGTTAAGATATAAAAAGAGTCACAGTCACGAGTATTTTACGACGCTTCTGACTTATTGTGTCTGAGTAACGACGGTATATCTAAAAATTAATTCCATCAGGGTGAAAATAGCAGGATGTTCAAGTAACCACTCTTTTTTTAGTGAAAACATCACGTGCAGAGAAACATGTGACGCAACTAAATAACAATTGGTTATATCACCACTGGCAACTTTTTTCTTTCTTATTTTCTTCGCTCGCGCGTTTATTCTTTATTTCTTCCTGACGGAGAGCGGTTACGTCCTTAATTTCAGCCTGAAAGACTTTAGCTATAGATAATATGTATTTAGTAATTTTTAATTTGTTGAAAAGTAAAACTGAACATTTTTCTAAATATCTTTTGATAAGCATTTAATTTTGTTATTTTTATAATAAAATCCGGATTGCATTAAAGACCAGGTTATACTTCGTTCGAAGTGTCCAAGGGACCAAAAATCAAAGGTTCGATTTGGCGAAATCTAAAAGCGTTGCTTTTTTTCGAATTTTAAAAGCTTTTAATGCTCCCTTTTTAGGCCAAAATTTCAAAAATACAGGAAAAATAAAAAATGCTATTAAATTAGCCAAAATCGGAATTTTTGGTTATGTTCTTTAAACGTTTTGGACGAAGTATAACCAGGTTCAAGATGAAAATCCAGATTTGTTGTTAGGTACCATGAATTAAATTTTTCCTGGAACTCATTACACAACTAAAGGTTATTTTTAATAAAACGCTTCACTAAAATTATAAGAATATAAGCTTTCAATTATAAGTACAAAAAAATTCCTTCCATCTTGGAAATACTTCCATATAGTCTGTAGACCTGCTCTTAATTTTAAACTATTTCAATTCATTCAATTGTCTTTGAAAGTTTCAACGTTGCCATCAAAACGCAGACAAAAAAATTGATTGTAAATTTCCCGCACCAAACCAAAGCCTCAAACCCACAGAGCCAAGTAATATGACGTGATAATATTAGGTGTTATCACTTGATCACCTGGACCTGATAATATCAGGTGTTTAGCTCATATTATAAGCTAACCGGCGACGCTTTGGCTGGTGTAAACGGTTGATACCGTTCGGCCTCCAAGTTATTTATTTTCGGTACAACCCTTTATTCCACTGCTTGGTCGAATCCCTAACTTTGCTTCTGGAAACCTGCGGCGGACCCGCGCTTCTTTTCCTTCTCCTTTTTTTCACCGCCTCCACCGGTCGCGCCGGGCGCCCGTCGGATTATATGGATCGCCACTTCGCCCATCTGCTCGCCTATTGCTCCATAGGTGCCGTGGGCGTGGCTTGGAAGGTCGCCAAGTTGTCGCGATTGGGCCTTTGCTGCTGCTGCTGCGGACTGGGCACCGCCTCATTTTGGCCGCTCCACCGCCGCCTCATTTTGGAGAAAAAAAGGGGCGGCGGACGCAAACTGGTCACCCACTTGCTGCACTGGCTGCCTGGGGAACAGTACACGGAAAATTGGCTTGTTGCGGCCAAATGGTGCTGCCTCAGCTCCCTGCTGACCCCCGCCGTTTTAATAGCAACCTTGGCGACAATTGGGAACTTCATAATAATCGGATTTGAACGGAACGTATTTTTGGAGATTTTTTGAACTTTTAAGGGAGCCACATTTCTTCCTTTAGCTTCAGTGCCATCCGACATGAAGAATGAAAAATAATGAAAATCATTGTTTTAGTGATTTGAATTGATTTCACGTAAGAAATCGTTAAATCAGTGTAAAGTAAAACGGAATATCAATCGTCTGGTTGTAAACAATTCTGTAGTCCCACTAATTCAATGCTCCTAAATTTTTATCAGTTAATGTGTCCGGAAAAAACAACAGAACCTAACAAAGTTCAGATCAATCTGTTAGATAAGGTGATCAATACGTTATTGTATTGTGGGGGGGGGCACGGGAGGAGCAACATTTTGAAACGGGGGGGGGAAGTTGGGGAGAAAGGGAAAAAAAGAGAAAAAAAAGGAAAAAAGGACAAAAAAAAGCAAAATTCAAGTAAAAATAGGTCTGAAATGGTGTTGTAAAAAGTATTGATTTTAGATTATTTTAAGTGAAAGTAAAAGTTATTTGAAAAATTTTAATTTAAGTAAAGTAAGAGTAAAAGTAATATGTGATTTTTTAATTTAAGTAAAGAAAAAGTTAAAGTAAGACCAATTTTTTTAAAATAAAAGTAAGAGTAAAAGTATAATAAAAGTAATTTTGAAAAGGAGCAAAATAACCGGTTTTTGGAGCTCCATAGCTCCGATCTGAAGTTTTTTGCCTATTTTATGTATAAATTGTCTTTTTAATAACGTTTTTAGTCAAAATAAATGGTTTTAGTTTGTCAGCGGTTCAAAAAATTATCTTCTGCCATTCACTTTACAACAAGCCCATAGGGAATCTACCCATTGAAATTACTTAAATTTTACCTAAATTGATTTAAGTATTTGCAGTGGAAAATCCGAGTAAGAGTAAAAGCAAAAGTAACTGAAATTTCAAAAGTCGAGTAAGAGTAAAAGTAAAAGTAAATGAAATTTCAAAAGTTAAGTAAAAATAAAAGTAATCCAAAATCCGCTGCTTTTATTACTTTAAGTAAAAGTAAAAGTAACTTTTTACAACACTAGTCTGAAATGGCTTAAAAACATACATGAGCATAGGGGGTGGGGTGGGGCCACCCCCTCTAGCCTTGGTCCCCCAGAAAAAATCTAGGACCCCTCCCCCGAAAATTTTAAATTTTGACACCCTACCCCCTTTTGGAATTCTAAATCGACCCCCTCCTCCCACTTCCGAGCCAAATGTTGGGTATGAATTTAGATTAAAATTAACTGTCACAATTCACAAAAACGCGTTTTTTTGTAAAAAAAACGTATTTTGCACTCTTTTTATACATAAATAGCCTATTTTAGTATATAAAATTCTATATTAGTGCTAAAAAACTTAAATAAATGATTAAATGTGACTTTGTTTGAAAACAGGACCCCTTCTAGTTCTGACCCCCCTCGGGGTTTCAAACTGGTCTACCTCGGGTCGAGCCCCCAAAAAACTAGGGGAGGGGTACGAACCCCCCCCCCCCCTATTTTACATTTTTACTGCTGAAATCTATTTTTGCAGAAGTTATTTTTTCCAAAGATTTTATCAAAAAACTCAATTATTTTAATCAAGAGTCGTTGAAAAGAGTCTAAATATAAAAATGACAGCAATTCGTATTTTCATACGAGTATATGTTTTAGAAAAAACATAAGTTAATAACTTCTTGGCGTTTTCATTCTACTCATGATTGTTTAATATTAATTCTTTAGTTTTTTTCAAAGGCATGGTTTCGAAGCTCCCAGATGTTCGGAGTAAGGTTCAAACATTGTCATTGTTTTTGTCAAAAAACCATGGTATAAATTGTGTGTAAAATAACCTTTAAAAATTTAATGTTTTAGTATGACTTTTTTAAAACAATTTACATAGGTTTTTTATTATTAAATTTCATTATATTTAAACAAGAAAAATTGTTATTTATAATTAAAAACGAAACGACTTATGTAACGTTTAATTGGGCAGTTTCTAATTTTCAGCGCGCTAATTTTTCAGCGCGCTGAAAAATCATTTTTAAACACAGTTAAACTTAGCGGAAACGCCTTTTTTGGTGAGCTAAACAGTTTAAACGCTTTATTTGTTTTTCCTAAGCCTAAGCGAAACAGTTAAACTTAGCGGAAACGCCTTTTTTGGTGAGCTAAACAGTTTAAACGCTTTATTTGTTTTTCCTAAGCCTAAGCGAAACCTAAAAGCTAAATTTTATCATGATAAAGTTTCAAATTTTTTAGCGCGCTTAAAATTACCACTAGCGCGCTGAAAATCAGAATCGGTCTTTATTTGTCTACGCATTCAAACGATTAAAATTTAGTTCAGCTCATTTATTCTAAAAAATTTACATATTTGTGGCAAACGTATTTTTTCTTAGCTCAGTACCCTCGTGTCCTAGAATCATCCCCAGCAGAAAATTTTTATAGACTAGTTTGGAATAAGCGTCTTTTACTGTACGAGAGAGAGTACAAAAAGAAAAAAATAAAATTTGAAAAATCTTAGCTTTCTTAGTTTCTTAAGTTTAAACCTATACTTCATAAAAATTGCTACACGATGATATGTTTCACTACGCTGAAGTGCTGTAATATATCAGTTTGTGCTAAATAAATTTTTGTTTTTTAATTAAACGTCACAATAGTTTAAAATCACCACTAAAATAGTATTATCCTAAACAGTGATTTCGAATTAGTAAAAATAAAGATGAAATTTGTGCTTTTAAACTAATTTTAAAAATACATAGTTTTTTTTAATGTTTTGCTTGTAAAACTATTCAAAACTTAAAAATTAATTTTAAAAAGTCCATTCCAAACTTTTAAATTAAGCATTTTTTGTAATTGAAACATTAAAAAAACTGGAAAACAAGCGCACCAGCAGCGCCGTACCTACGAAGCGGAAAAAAACTAAAAATCCCCAAAAACTGTTTTTGCTTTTGCAATATTTAAAAAGTATTTTGGAAATTTTGAAGAGAAGGGGTCGAGATTTTAAACCAATAAATATTTGAAATATTTTAAACTGTAAAATGTACTAGTCGCTCACTGTTTCTCAATTGTCCCTCTACATATGATTGGCGCTAGTAGTTATTGTACCCTCTTCCTAACACTAAAAAACCCTTATTCCGAACTAGTCTATACACTTGAAACCGGGGAGTTAAATCTGTGCACACGCTTGTCGAAGCTGCCATTGAATTAAATTGCGTTTTCAAATTCTTGCTTAACGTTTCTCCATATTTTCCTTAGATAATAATAGAAGTTTTTTTATTTAAAGCAATAAATATAGTTCGCATGTAATTTAACATTGTATTTTAGCTTTTAAAACAATCGAATTCGTTAGCAATTAACATAAAACACCGAATTTAACGGGAAAACTTTAAAATTTAACTGTCTCTGAGACAGTTTGTACTATTTCCCACCTGCCTCCCGCAATAAACTTATCTCAATCAGACCTACCTTTTAGTTATTTTTTTGTGCCTCCTACCTGCCTCTTCAAAAATTTTCCCTGCCTCCAATCAAAAATTCCCTGCCTCCTACCTGCCTCCAATCAAAATTTGCCAGCCTCCGAGGCAGTTTACCCTGCCTCCTACCTGCCTTCGAGGCAGTTTAGCCTGCCTCTTACCAGCCTCCAAAAAAATTTTTCTGCATCCTACCCATACATGGGCAAGTTGGTCCGGAGTGTGGGGGGTTAAACCCTAAATTAGGAAGAGGGGGTTAAAATCCGAGAAACGCAAAATACCCATATCGTTTTTTCTGTAGTGCATTTTCATATCGTTTTTCGATTTTGAAGGAAAAATAGGTAAAAACGCTATTTTTAGGTAAAAAAGCTACTTTTATTGCATTTTTGAGCGTTTCATTGCTTAAAACATTCATTTTGACCTCAAAACTTAAGTTTGGAGGCACTCGGAAAAACTCAAAACTTTTGGAGATTAATTTAACTCAGTTTTTATTATAGACAATTTTAAACTACCATATTTTAAACCCAATAACAACCAAATAATTAAAAACATTAATTTCTCTGTTAGAGATATACTAAGTTTCTTAAAAAATTACCTAACAAACTATTAAAAAACAATGACGGGATACCTGCTATATTTTTAAAACGTTTAACTAAAGTTATTGCTGAGCCACTTTCTAAGATTTTTAATAAATCTTTTAACACTGGAGAACTTTCTCATGACTGGAAGGTTGCACTTACTTCACCAGTTTGCAAAAAGTGTACAAAACTGATAAAAAAAATTATCGCCCAATCTCTCTTACTAGCTTTCTTGTAAAATTAAGGAACATATTGTAAAATGTGAGCTTTC
>JASAMX010006315.1:0-10848 GCA_030248175.1 Microlaimidae sp. YZB2_3
TAAAAAATATGAATGGTAAAATTAATATTGTCAATGTGTAATAAACGAAACAAAATTACAGTGAATGTAAAAAAAACATTACTTGCTGTGGCATGTTGTCAGCCTGAACAAATAATAGCATTGTCATGACACTAAAAAGAATGTTGGCTAACCCAAAATTGAAACAGAAGCCAAAAATACATAATCTAATTTCACATTGTTGTTTAATTGATTTTGAAAAACCAACCACGCTCCATGTTAATAGTGCTAAGTTGCAAACAAGAGCGACAGCAATGAAAAGAAATACGAAAATTCGCAGGACATCCACCCATTTTATATATTCGCTTTGAATATTAAAATTTTCTACGCTGCCAAAATACTTTGAGCAGTAACCTTTGCCCGATTTTATGGATTTGTTGTTTCCTTGGCAAATTTTCTCCACACCATAACGAAAAAGGGCACCGTCCAGCAAAAAACTTTTAGCAGACGCCAACGCCCAGTGAAAATGGTTTTTTTGCGTTTTTCTTTTGATATTTTTACGTACAAATTCTACCATCTCCTTCTTAGTCGGGAATTTATCCAAATAAAAAAGATTATCGCATTGAAAATAGCCTTGGCTTAGACTGGCAACTGAAATCTCGCTTTCGCGGCATTCGTTGAAATAGCTTTTGAGTTTGCAAAATGCTAATTCACAGTAGGAAAGCTGGCACAACCCGGTGGGATCTGTGCTAAAACACGTATTGGCGACTTCATTGAGATTTGGCGACAATTCGTTAAGAATTTCATTTTGAGATTCGAAATTTGTTGTAACGCCTCTGGAAATAAACCATTTTAAATAGACGTACAGATTCAATTGAAAATTGACCATAAAAGTGTTGTAGCGCTCAGGGTTGCGAGTTTTCAAAAAAATTCCGCAGAGTAATTTATTAAGCTCAGCGTGTCCTGAATTATTCGAAATGCATGTAACGGGATTTACATCTAAGTTGTTGCATGTTTTATAGCCACCTGGTTTGTTTGTTTCATTCAACCAAACAAATAAATTTTCCGAAGCTTCATTACGCAGAGCTTTCAACTTGGCTGTATCAAATTTTTTTCCTTTCCTATAGGAATCATATAAGTCACTTAATTTTGTACAACTGTATTTATTGACTAGCGTTTTGGTGGTTGCTGACTGGTGTGAAAAGATAACAATGCATAAAAATAATATGCAGTCAATCAACAGATTCATAATGATTATTTCAGAATGCTATACTAAAAAGTAATGTTGAAATATTAAAGTGTTACAAATTAATAAGCTAAATACAAGTAGATACTGACAATAATAGTTTTATAAAAAAAACCAAGCGCGGAAAACTTTAGTTGCTATATTTTATATTGTTGTTACTATCGTCAATAGAGAATCTCAACAGTTAATTGAATGTACACAAAAGTTTTGAAAAGGTTTAAAAATAATTTGTATATTACTATGGTTAACGAAAAAAACAAGATCATAATACATGAAAAATAACAATTAAACAGAAAACATTTATTCAAAAAAACCAGCTTGTTGTTAAATATTTATTTCTTTTTCATTTTTTTCAGTCTTATACAATTTTTTTTCAATTCTTCTCGAGACCTTTGTGTACATTAAAAAACTCAGCTTATCAGTATATACAGTCAACAACTCTTTTAATTGTCAA
This sequence comes from Microlaimidae sp. YZB2_3, assembly GCA_030248175.1. Classification (NCBI taxonomy): domain Eukaryota; kingdom Metazoa; phylum Nematoda; class Chromadorea; order Desmodorida; family Microlaimidae; species Microlaimidae sp. YZB2_3. Next base: position 1,659 of record JASAMX010006315.1, read on the forward strand.
ATTGCAAAAATCGGATTTTAAATTGAATAAATCATTCCAGGAATAAAACATAAATTTCCAGGAATAAAACATAAATTTTTACATGCCGCATAATAAAATAGAATAAATTACATATTCATACGTTAAGAAAAACATAATAAAATAAATTCTAAAATATATTTCTTACATACATGCATATAAAAAAAATAAAGAAAAGAAACACGTAGCCTTATGGCTACTTTATATTTCGATTAAACGTGGTGAAATGAGTGAAACTTAATTTTTAATATTCTTTTTAAAATTCTAGAACGAAAAAGAATTTACAATATTGTGGATTTAACGGAATTTTCCCTTTAAGGCTGGTTTATACTTATGACAAAACGTCCTTTGGACAAATACAGCGTAAAAACGTCCTTTGGACAAGTTCAAAGGACAAAGTCCAAAGGACAAAATCCAAAAGACAACGTGTTCATACTTTCTTGTCCTTTTGACTTTTCCGTTTGAATTTTGACCTTTGGACTTTGTCCAAAGGACAAATTTTAAGTGGCGTTCATACTTTGTCCAAAGGAAAAAGTACAAGTAAAAAAGTACGTTTTGGCTTTTCTAAAATTGTCCTTTGGACTTTGTCCAAAGGACGTTTTGTCATAAGAATGAACCAGCCTTTACTCTACAAACTGCTAGGACTGATTCGCCCCTGAGTGACAAGTGACAACACGTTTCGTTCGCGTTTACACCGTTACGCTGTCACTTGTTGCTGGGATGTAAAAGTGTTGGCACTTATTTATAATCACTCTGTTGTGAACTAAGCATTAAGGTTGAATCGGAAAAATAAAATAAAAATAGCAAAGATATATTTGTGTTTATCATTAAAAAATCGTAAATAGTATATCTCTCAGCATATTAAAAATCAATAGGATATTCTATTTTAATCTATATTCTATCGAGTTTTATCATGTTTGAAAGAGATATTTTAGTTTCTAATTTTTTTTGTGTCACTTGATGGCTTGTTAGATGTTTTTTTAAACTTTAAAATTTATTTATACAATAAAATTTTTGATTGGTTGCAAACGAATATATAGTAGTCACTTTGTTTCACCACAAACTTCGATTTCTTTATAAGGAACAAAGTACTATTAATATCAACTCAATTCAAAGTGATTTATTCTAGCAATGACAAAAATAAATCAGTAATAACCAGCGAACTGATCGCGGTCGCTATTGATAAAAAAAAGAAGCATAGTTTAATGCTGGAACATGAATCAAAATTACAAAGTAGCCTTAATATGAGCGATATTTAAGGCTGATAGTAAAATTATAAAACAATGTTTTATAGTATAAGATGATAAAAAAATTAAGGATGCTGTACTGTAAACCAATTTACAATGTTTATGGCTACTAGATCCTAAACTAAAAATTATAAATTCAAATAATTTTATTTATTGAGCGTAAGTTTGCTTACATTTTATTATTTCGAATTTACAAAAAAGAAACAAAATTTAGGCACCGATCCAAAATTATGTGCTCTGCTTTATATTTAACTCTTGTCAGCAGTACATGTAATAATAAGTGTCACGGTACTGTGCAATTTTTTCTCGTGGCTTATTATTTATCTTTATTTGATATATCGAACGGAAACACGCGATTTAGTGATATCATATATCGTCTATCTACGACAAAAGAAATGACAGTCATTATAGAATATAGCTGACTGAGAATCCTTCTACAGTTAAGGCTGGTTCACATTTATGTAAAAACGTCCTTTGGACGAAGTCCAAATGACGTTTTTACATAAGTATAAACCAGCCTTTATGCCGGCTAAAAAGAGTCACATTCGCTTACATTTTATAACCATTGGAACTCATGTAGTAAACACTAACGATATCGTTTGGTCGGTATAGAGCAGAATAAGCCGCTCAATCTAACATTAAATTCTTATTATGTTTTTATTATGTGGACATAAAGAACTACAATTTCAGTAGTTTTTACGGCCTGTATTAAAAAAAAATAAAAAGAATCATACTTGTTTTGAAGTTTTGTTAGCTAATGTTAGCTAAGGAATAAAGAAGTTTTGTTAGCTAATCAGCTTACATTTAATTTCTTGGGGTTAAATCCCGTAAAACTATACTATTTATCAAGAATGGAACCTTGAAAACCTCTTAAATATTTTGGTTTATAGTTTATTATTCGTTTATTTGCAGGATATGACTTTACTTCACGAAATTTAATCTTTTAAAAATAAAAAAATAAATTAATTTTTTGGAATAAAAATATAATAAAAACATTCCGAAAAACATTTGTATTTTTGTTTAAACTTTTATCAAATTGAATTATTGTTTTATCTTTTTATAAAACTATGAATATATATCTAAATGAAAATACGCGTATATTATTAGCGGTGTCACCCGAACTATGCCATATTTTGTTTGCAATGGATTAGTTTGTCTAAAAAGTTGAAAGTTTAAAAAAGTTTTTCTGTAATAGGATTGTTTCAAAATGGAATTCTTTGTCCGAACATCAAATTTCAGCTACTTCATTAAATATTTTCAAAAAAAGACTAGGCAGTGGTGCTTTTTAGAGCTTATTGTTTATAGGCCTTAGGATCACATCTATTAAACCAAGTTGTCTGTCGTTTATGTATTTCCATTAAGCGAGACCGTGTTCGGATCGCTTATATTGTATGTTAATATTTTTTCTTATATATGTTGGTTTTTTAGAAAAATAAAATAAATAAATAAAATTTTTTAGAAACTAAATTCTTTTAAAATTTATTGAAAACAATTAAAATAATCTTAAAATGGTGAAAAAATTATTTAAAACACATTTTAAGTTTAATAAGTTTAAAATCACCTATTTAAAAGGCGAAACTGCAGAGCTTCCAAACTCCCTTGTATTTAAATAACCGAAGCCCCGGAGCGTGATATTTGAATGTACGAGCACCAGTACTAATAATGGCGATTAAACGTTTTTCAACGTTTAACATAAACATCAGAGATGAATCAAAAAGCCATTTTAGTGCAAAAATTATTTGACCACTTGGTTGGATTACTTAATAAAAAAACTTTTTGTACAAAATAGTATTTAAAAAAAAAGAATGACATTTACTACATAAAAATATAATATTTGAGATACTATTTAAATTGAACATTCATTAAGTGTTATATTTTGATGGTATGTGAATTTTGATCGCGATGTTAAAATAAATAAAAAATATAAATTTTTCACGTCGACACGACTTAGTTTTTAAATATTAAAAAAGGAATGACCCACATGTACATTGACAAAATATATAACCCTTATTTAAAAATACCATTAATTATAAATCAAAGAAATAACAACTTTATAAGTCTTTGAGTGTTAGTCTTGTAGAACTATACAAAATATCAAAACTTTTAAAATAAACAAATACAAAATACTTCAATTTAAAAAACCACTTAAGCAACAATCTTTTTTATGATATCGCAGCTATTTCACTTGGGATACGATAATGAGTATAAAAAACTCCTTAAAAATTGCGGACGGGATAAAAAGACTAAAAGGTTGAATAATTAGTAAAAGTAAAAGGTAAAAGGATTATGTTTTTTAATAAATGGTGAAAAACCTAAAGTGATTTTTTATAAGCTTTTTCGAATATTTACATACTAAAATAATCATAGAAAGTTTTAAACATAAACGAAAAATAAATAAGGTGTTAACCCTGTTGTATATACTATAAATTAAAAGGATAAACACACATTAAAACAAGACAAAAGGTTGAAACTGGCTACAATGTGGAAATTTTGAAAAGTAAAACTCAGTTCATACTTAAGTTTTTGATCTAAAGACAAAATATACAAAAAATGTTTTGTCGTATGTTTAAACTAGCATAGTATTATTAACAAAAACTTTAAAGTAAATTTGAACATATAACTAATAAGAGAACTTTTTCATTAGCTGATGGGGTTGGTTGAATGAAAGCCGGTACTATTGGCTCCAATTGTCACGATTTTTGATAAAAAACTAATTATGCCCCAAAAATTTTGCTTTTTTGCGAAAATATCATAACAGTTTGCAGAACACTTTTTAAAAAGGACAATAAAGATTTTGGGGAATCGTGTACTTGGGTAATTTTCTAGGCTAAAATGCACAAAACAAAGTTTTTTTAAATCTCCATATATTATATACATAAAGATTTAAATACACACATACATACACATTCACACACACAAGTAATATATTATATAACCACTGATTTTTGGTTTTCTGTTCTAGCCTTGTCATCTAGTTTCATCTGCAATAAGAGTTTGTTTAAATTATAATGACCATTACATAAAAAAAATTGAAACAGTATTATTATGTTTTAATTTTTCTGATGGGAATATTTTTATTAAGCGACTGCCCTTTTGCTGACTCTTTAATTACCGTAATAAATCCCAGCAAAAATTAATTACATAAGTTGCTAAAAAACGTTTAAACTGGCAAAAGCCTTAGAAAACTACGGGTGCAACCCATGGTTCACTATCGGTATTTTTTAGGTTATATTTAGCTTTTGGCTGGGAACTTTGGCCCTGCAGTTATCTAGCGATTGATACGGCAATAATATACTATAAATTGGCTCACGATAATTTTACAATAAATAACATACCCAAAACAATGCAACTCCGGTATAAATTTAGGTCCGGTTTTGGGGAATATTCTGACTATTTTAAACGTGACCGGTGTCAGAGTAGTTTGGCATATCCCGGGATAGTCTAGCGTCTCGGTCGGCACGCCAGGCTTATTGGCTTCCAATTTTTGTATATTAAAAGGTATTGGTATTGGTATGTTTTTGGTTTAGGTAGATTTCACGGTTTTTGCTATATCACATATTTTTGATAACTCAATTAACATTTCTGCAGCAGTTAAAGCTTTCCTTCAACGAAATCAAATTAAGTCGTTAAAAATTTCAGTGTTATCTCTCAGCCTATAAATTTCGATTTTTCTCAATTTCTTTTTTTTTAGGTATCAATCGTTCTTTTAATGGCACATGTGTCACAAAACTGATGACTTTAATATGATTTTCTCTTTTGGATTAATACGTTGTGAACTAACAAAAATAAAATTTTGTTGAAAACTCAAATTTTGAACAGAATTAGTTTAAGATTATGTTGCTGGTGTAATTTTGAATATATATGGTTCATATAAAATTAACAACGTCTTTTAAAACAATTAATTTTAAAAAAAAATAATTCCGATTCACCATATTAATATTTCTTTTATGAGCAAATATAAAAAAGCATAGTTTATATTGTGTACTTTTTATATAATTAAAAAAATAAATTATTATCTTAAAATTTTGCTTTTCTGTTTGAATTAATAAAACATAAAATTAGGTTTAAGGTAAAAAGATTTTTTTTAGATATTTTGAGAACAGAATCAGAAGGAAGCACAAAATAAAAACTATACTAATTCCGCAGGGACGTTTTTGTAATTCTTTCCGCAGTGCTAATGAAAAATTTCCGCTTTCTATGCAATCAAGTTTCAATTTTTTTTCTAAAGGTTTTAAACAAAAAAAACAAATCCATTTTTCCAAAGTTGCATTACTTTCTTAGATAAATTCAAAATTTTGTAAAAAAGGGAAAATGTAAAATTTAAAGTTTTCAAATAAACTTAGTTTTGTTTTAAAACATTTATAAACTCGTTCTAAACAAAAGCAAGTGAAAAAGGGGAAAAACCCCAAAAGAGGAGGGGAAAAATATTTTTAAGAAATAAAAGAAGACAAGTAAAAAGAAAACGTGATCTGGAATTAAAAAGCGATCGTGAAAGCTAAATACTAATGATTTCTTCTTCATAATGTCATATATTTTCAATGATTGTTTTTAGACTATAGGCGAACTAAACTGATTAGTGACTTATATACAATATTAAATCGAAGATTTAACAATAAATCAACTTAAAATTTCGACAAAAAAACGGTTTAATGTTAAAGACTATAAGTACCCTACTTTGATAATTATTTATTAAATTCATAGATTTAGAGCGTAAAATCTTAATTTTTCATTGGCGAAAACTCATTATTTTTTTTGTTTATACTGTGAAAAAGCGGCATTTACAAAAATTTTGCGTTTCAATAGGATTTTATCAAGAATCAATAACAAAGAATATAGCACTGTGTATTAAATTTCATCCTTATGCATGCATCGTTTTGACCCCCTGAGGGGGTTAAATCCCCATGGGGGGGTTAAATTTGACTCCCCCCTTGGGAGGGGGGTTGTTAAACTTGACTGTCCGGAAGAGTCAAACTTAACCTTCCTTTATTGCCACAAAAAAGGCGGTAAATAAAAAAATCACGAAAACGACAGGAAATGACAAAAAATCATATAAAATGACTGATTAAAAAGTATTAAATATGTTGATTACTTTTTGAAGTTCCCCGGAGCTCCGAGCTCCGGAGCTCCGCCCTATTTTTGTGCTAACTTTATGAATAATTAAGGAGTGATTCCATAGATAATTTTTTCAAAATTTTTTAAAAAGTTATTTAAAACGCTGTAAATAGTATTACAAATGCAGATAAATGAGCTTTAAATGTATTTTAAACTTAAATAGGCTTGAAATCGCTAATTTAAGGGGAGGAGCTCCGGAGCTCCGGAGCCCCCTCCGCTTTAAATGGCCGCAGCTCCGGAGCATGATATTGAAGGGTAGGAACATCAATACACAAAACACGCACCAAACATAAAAACATTTTTCAAACACAACGAACGTCTTTGACGAATTTATGGTTGCGTGAGTAAGCACAGTTTATATATAATGTTTAGCGACTGTCTGACACGTGTTGCAATCGCCCAATTGTTGGAGCGAAAGTTTTTTGTTTTGCCAGGTCCTGGGTTTTTCTTTTAATTTTATTGATTTTACACATATTTTAAAATTTTAATTTTAATATATTTGTCTAATTCCGATTTTCAAAATGTTTGTTTGTGTCGCGCCGATAACAGTGTTTATTTTAGTGCGGGGACTTCAACCGCTGGCGGACACGGAACGAACGACAAGATGTAAAGGCGCTAGCCCAGATGTGTGTAATACGTTTGCCTGTCTGTCTGCTACTCGCCGGACGAGTACTCCTTAAACCGAACCTTCGTTATTTTAAAGTAAGTTGTTAACGATAATAACGCAATGTTAGTACTAGATTGTTGAACGACTTTTTACGGGGTACATTTTATGAGCGCCAAAGAAATGCATACACCGAGGCAACAAAAATACGTATTATCGGACAATACTTACGCTGGGCTGGCACAAAGACACGCTTAAGCCTAATAAAAAACGTTTAGTAAAAAGATACGAAAAATGCGGCGACTTAGACCTATAGGAGGGGAAAATGCGAAACGTTGGTGAGATGACACCTTTGACTTAATTTAGGCCTTTTTGGCTAAGGTGGGATTTACTAAAAACGGGGCTTAAAGCCGTGCGCAATTAAAACACAGTTTTAATACCTAAGTTGCCAAGGTAACGTGGTAAACGAGTTTGACCCCCAATTAACCGTTGACAAGAAAACAGCGCCGTTAATTTAACCAAAAACTGGGCTTTTTTAAACTAGATCTTAAACAAAGGTTCAACCGTGGAGATGCACCGGTCTCACACATATATAATACTAACACAAAAGCATTCAAAAAAGTTTTAAAAATGGTTCCAACGCCGATCGTCTGAGAAATCCCGCGAAGGACTGCCGAAATACGACGGGGCCTACTAAAGAAATAACATTTGCTTCCAAATATAAATAGGCTCAGGGGAGAGGCAAGAAAGATTGTTCCGCCTCGGGGTCTTCAGGTCTTCTAGTCGTATTTCGCAGCCAGACAATTTCAAGCAAGTAAAAAAACCAACGACCTTTTGTTGCGCGGGCCGTTTTTATATTAGCACATTACCACACGGGGCCGCAGAACACGCGCGCACCGCACGCATAACAAAAACCCCACCGACTCAGACAACCGGCGTAACAAAACAGGCGAGCGCCCGCTCGCGTGTGAGGCCGTGCATTTCCACGTTAAAGAAATTAACAATTTTAATTTTGCAAAGATGATTTAATAAATTTAATTTACAAAAACACCCAAGGCGCCGTTTTAAGGGAGTTAAAGCTAAGGCTACGGGGAAAAATGACTGAAAATAATGAAATGCCTGAATTTCCGGCTGGCGCCATATCTTCCCACTCGGTCCAAAGCCGTCCCCGGCTACCCAGGGTAGTATCGGCATCGGGCCGGGGCGTCCGACAGGCGCTTCCGGAAATTCTGGAGCTGGGTTGACGGGGCAGGACGGGGCGTTACCTTGGCAAACCTACCGGGCAAGATTAGAACAGCATTAAAAACAAACGAGTAAAACTAAAAACGAAAACAAATTTACTGAAAAAAAACATAACACTAGTCTTAAAATTTATGGTGCCAAAGGGGGCGAAAAAAACGTTTCGCAGCCAAAAAACCTACTCACTATAGCCCCCCGCCGGTGAGGCCTATTTGATTCCGACGGCTCAAAGAATAAGGTACTACAAATTGGCAACTTTTGTCGCCGACACATAATGTGAATATTTTAGAAAAAAAATTATACCCAGTAAAATAAAAACTTTGCGCAAAAATTTAGTTAGTTTTTTTTAAGGCGCTATTTCACTTCCCCGCGTGCATTTCTTAATCATTATAATAGTCTTGGACGGCCGGGACGCCGACTTGGTCTTCACTGGACGTGGAGTCGTCCTGTGGTGGCAGCGGTGGGGACATCTACGGCTGAGCCGGGGCAGCAGGGGGCACCGGGCCTGGAGCATCGGGGCGCGGGGCGCCTTGACCGTCGGCATCTAAATAAATTAATTTTAATTCTTGTTATAGGAAATTTGCCTACGGACAATTTGGATGCTAACCTATTTGTGTCACGGGACACCAATGCCGGCTCAAACCTCCACAGAATTTTCACCAGTGTGAACCCCTCAAAGAAATGATTTGCTTTGTATTAGAAATAAAGTTTTTATTTTGTGCATTATGTACCCTTATGTTTAAGACAACATTAAAATAACAAAGAAAACCAAAAACAAAACATGCACCTGAACAAAGTTTAGAAACAAGGCAAAAAACGGTGGAGATTTCTCAAAAGTAACCTCCCTACACAAATATGCTAAAAACGAAAATGGCAAGTTCCCAATCCCAGAAATTATTAATTTTAACATTTTTACGAACCAACAAATTGAGCTAACTCACAAACAAGCGGTACCATTAAGGCGAACACA
>JASAMX010006319.1:0-15358 GCA_030248175.1 Microlaimidae sp. YZB2_3
CTTACAAGGATCTTTATCTGATGAAATTATACCATATCCTATTATTTTATCATTAAGACCAAACGGAAAAGCTTGTATTGAGAATTTTGATCCAGAAATCTTCTCTAAGTAGGAGATCATGTTTAATGTCGGTAGCTTTTTCTAACACACCTATACTCATATCATCTACCGAATGATTATAACTATTAAAATGTTTAATGAGAAAACTGTCTTTAATATTGTTTTTGACATCTCTTTTGTGTTCATTAAACCGTTGTTTAGGTGACCTTTTTTTCGCCTATATATTGTAATCCGCATTTTTTACATGCTATGTTATGTAAAACAACGCTACCGACTATACCGAATAAACCGACGCTAAACAATATCTCTAAAAAATAAGTCAGCGTGCGAATTGATAAACACATCGATGGGGTTGCAATGGGTAGCCCCTTAGGACCAACACTAGCAAACGCATTTTTAGCTTCTCATGAAACACTCTGGCTAACAGACCCTGTGGACTTTAAACCTTTATTTTTTCGACGTTAAGGCCCGTTCACACTTATGCACAATGCACGATGCACAATGCATTAAAACTCCGAAAATAGGTGTTCACACTTACGCACAATGCACGATGCACAATGCACAATGCATTATCGGACTTGGAACGGCGTTCCAAGTTTTGTGCGAGTAGCAGCGCGCTTCAAAAATTTGTACGCACTTTTTTCGCAAAGTACGTATGTTGAGAACTCTTCTGCTTATAAAACGAATCAAAAAATAAATATTCTTGGACAAACGACTTTTATTAAACATTATACATAAAATTTAAAACATATTTTTACGTTTAACAAAATATAAAACATAATTCTATGCAAAATAAATAAAAAAGAGGGATTTTGGAACTGTATTTTGTTTTTTAGACATTAGAAATTTATTCTGATAATCCATAAAAATCTTTTATTTTTATTGCAGATATAATAACATTTTATTGCAGATTTAAATGTGAAACGCGGTAATTCTACTGGGAATGCAACTTTGATGAACAACACTACGTAAGTATTTTCAGTAAAAAAATTATTAACAAAAATTTTTCATTAAAAAGATTTCACCAGATTAAATTATATGATTAAAATTTGTTAATATTGGAAAAAACGACGGAAGTTTAAATGTATACATAAAGGTCTTGATCTTGAAGAATATTTTTCGTGTCAAAGGAAGTAAGATATTAACACCAAAAAGTAGCCATAATTTTTTACAAGAAACAATTTTCAAACAAAAACATTTAATATGTTAAATTATAATATAAAAATTTAATGCACCTTAGAATCCATTAATATAATGTACATTACACCTTTTCTCCTTCACTTTACCATTATGTTTTTTTTTTTGTCATTTTTAATAGTGAAACGGCAGAGTCAAATTTGAAGGAGACCTACATTTTATAAATTTATTAATGAATTTTATTCATGAATTATTATTCAGTTTATTCTATGGAGGATCACGATGGTTAATTCAATGTACACAAAGGTCTCGAGAAGAATTTAAAATAATTTGTATAAGACCGGGAAAAAATAAAAAAAATAACTATTTACAACCATCTGTTTTTTTAGAATAAATGTTTACTGTTTAATTGTTATTTTCGTGTATTATGATCTTGTTTTTTTTCGTTGACCAAAGTCATATACAAATTATTTTTAAATTTTTTCAAGACCTTTGTGTACATTAAATTAACTGTCGTGATTTTCCATAGTACCGACTTTTTTAATTTTTACCATTTTATATTTTTTTGTTTAAATAATATTTCTTGTCAAACATGTTTGGGTAGTTTTTGGTGTCTGTTTAATACTGCCTTCTTTTACGTGCAAAATCATCTTCGAAACCTTTAGATTTAACTTTTTGTCTACCTTCTTCATACTAATATACAACATCTATTTTTTAAACCGTAACACAAGTTCAAGTAAAAAATCTGAAATCATAATCTAATTATGAAGTAAATTACAATTGTAAAAACGAAAACAACTATTTTTTTTAATTTAGCTTTTCATGCTAAATACAGTTGTATCAAAAGTGGATAATGATGGAAAATACAATATATTGCACACAAAAATCAATCCAACCATGTTTTAAAATACTACAGAATTACAAAGCTTAGACACACAATGACTATGTCCATACAATAATCCAGTGTATAGTGAAAACCGTTCACGATTGGTTGGTAATTTTGTTATCCATCCTTAGAAACAAGAATAATATTTTGTTTGAGTAAAGTTATTACAAGCATACGCACGTGCACAGGGATACGAAATAGGGCAGAAAATTTGACCAATTATATTAAATAATCTTTTTTTTATTTGGGTTTACAATTATAGTTTTAAAAATACTGTATCAAATCTATCAACATTGAATCAACCAAAAAAATCTACTTGGCAGAACAAGATTCCCATTTACATCATTTACTATCTTCAGGTTGTGGTGTGCAAGTTTGTTAATGAATTTAATTGGCTTTTGTTTAACAAAATTAGAACGCACGATCATGTTACAAAAGATCCTGCATATGTCTGTATAAGTTTTGTTTGTTTGTTAAAAAAAGTGTCCTCCTTTTTATATTACTAAAGCCAACTATTAAATACTTAATTTTAGGCTCATGTGTCCTTTGCACTTTGTCCAAAAGACAAAAGGACAAATACAGCGTAAAAACGTCCTTTGGACTTTGTCTAAAGGATAGCGTGTTTTTCTTTTTTGTCCTTTGAACTTTGTTGAAATCACAAATTTTAAGTGGCATTCATTTCATACTTTGTCCAAAAAAAGTCCAAAGGACGTTTTGGCTTGTCCAAAGGACGTTTTGGTTTTTCTAAAATTGTGCTTTGGACTTTGTCCAAAGGACGTTTTGTCATAAGTATGCACCAGCCTTAAAATACGGAGCCTTTGAGTAGTTTAAAAAATATCGTATTTATCCTTGATGATTATTATTTAATTATTTGATAATATTTACTTGCACACTACCAAAAAACAGGGATCTGTGATTATAACTGGTAACACTCTTCTCTATGTGGCAATATGGCGATACAAAGCGTTAAGGTTTAATAAGGGATACTTTGTTTTTTCCTTTATGTTTTTCGCCGACTCCTTGAATGGCTGGGCTCAGATGATAGCAGGTTTGGGTGTTAAATAAATATTTAAAAAGTAATTTAAATTTATTCATTCATTTAGGTAAATAATAAAATAACATTTGCGTTAAATTTCAAGAAAATTATTTTTATTGAAAACGTAAATTTATATTTTTGCTGCGTGATTTTTTTTTTTGATTTGTTATTTCATTCGCCATAATTCAAATTGCTATTTCATAGAATAATTAAAAATAGGTGTTTGCTTAATAAAAAATCCTGGTTTCATTAGTTTCAGTCGCTATCCAGTAAACGATTTAGGGTCGATGGAGCCTTGGGAACTTGGAGCTGGAACTTGGAGCCAAAAATAAGGAACTTGGAGCCGTAGGTGAGGAACTTGGAGCCGTAGGTGAGGAACTTGGAGCCGTAAGTTGTGAACTTGAAGCCAAAATAATCGCTAAAACGTGTACCTAAGCCTAAGCGAAGCCTAAATCTAACCCCAATCCACTATTTTTTTAAAGACTCAAAGTTCCCATAGTTCCCAAAAAATTTCCGATGGCTCCAAGTTCCCTGCTTGTGGCTCTAAAGACCCCGTACCCAGTAAACAACTGCACGAGCCAAAAAATTTGATTTACCTTTAATCCAGATACATTCACATCCCAGCTCACACATACGCATGGGTTAATTCGCCCCTTTTTTTCGCTCTAGTTAATTTTTCAAGGCTACTGACTCGTTAGATCAGATTAGTTCAGATCAGAAAAAGTGGATAATTTTTAATATTATGGTTTTTGTTTTCCAACGTCTATACATGTATCTCAAAAGTGATAATCATCCTTCAGTAATGAATTATAAGGTACAAACTTGGTCTTTAGAAAACACAGCAAACTGCGTAAATTTCCGAGGTGATACTTTTTTATTTAGGTAATCGTTATTGACATATTAATTAAAAACTGATATTAAGACAACCCGAAGAATTTTATATAACCACGCAAAAAAAATCGCCAAAATGACTGGTTGGCTTTTAAAAGTCAAGTTGATCTGTGTAAACACCAGCATAATGTCGAGGCTGTGGCGCAGTAGCAGATCTTACGTCTTGCATACTGAAGGTCCTTGGATCGAGTCCCCGTAATATTGTTATATGTAGTATTTGGTTGCGCAATTAGGGCTGAGTAACATCGGCCTTGCGTATGCTGCTTTAGTCGAAATAAATAAATAAACTTTAAAATAAATAAATAAATGGTCAGAGGCCTTTAGAGCCGTAAGTGGGAAATTTGGTACGTTGATAATTTTTGGAAATTTAAATCCGCGAATAGTGGAAACTTGGAGCTCTTAAGGAAAAATTGTTGTAGGCTTAGATTAAAGCTTTGCTTAGGCTTAGGTATAGCTTTTATCGATTTTTACTTTTGGTTTCAAGTTCCCAGTCTACGGGTCCAAGTTTCCACATTTAAGACCCCAAGTTCCTTATATTCAACTCCAAGTTCCACTTCAAGGTTTCCTCAGCTCCATTGACCCTAAATCCAGCATAATAAACCCAAAATAATTTTTTAAACAACTTGAATTCCACCGAGCCGTAAAAAATTTCTTGAATCATAATAATCGCAAACTTCTATGACAGCACAAGAGGCAACCATCAATTGAAACCATTTTTTTTTCTTATTCCGTTTTCACGATAATCAGCGCCATCGACGTCGTCTGGACGAAATATATGGAAAACACATAATTAAAAACCTTTAATTAAATTTAAAAAGAGTTTTTGGAATTTCAACAAGGTAACATAGACGGTAGTAGCAGACACTATAACACCAATGTCAAATATTTATTTAAAACATTACAAATAAAAATGGATTTTTTTATAAAAAAATAGGTTTTTACCCTAAAAAACTTTTAATAAACATTTTAAAAAATTTTCTTTAAAATATTAAGAAAGCTTAATTTAATACGATATTAGCTAAACAAAACTAAAAATATTTTATAACACCCAGCTATATATAGAACAGTGCTGCTAATTATGGGAACGCATGATGTATTGGTGACCCGTTGGGATTGCACCATCACTCCCCACAATGTCATCTGGTTGCTGTCGGATCTTTTGTTACCCTGGATGCTGCTTATTGCAAGTTTTGACCGGGTTCTGTTGGTAACCGATCCGGGCAGATACTTGAATACCTGGACAATCACCAATATATCCATCGCCATCCCGTTTTTATACTCCGGAATTAGCTGGATCTACGCTATGATTGCCGCCTACCTATCCGAACGTGTACTCAACGCTGGGAAGTTCTGTTGGTTAGGAGCCGCTCTCACGGAAAAAGACAGAAATCACTACGATATTGTTGATACAAGTCTCTCCATCTGCAGCGTGTTGCTTTACATCGCCGTCATTTTTATCCGTAGGTGTCAACAGTCAACATCCGAGACCAACGTTGCCATATTGAATGGTCAAAAAAAGTTGACAAAAGGCCTGGCTAAATCTTGCCTAGTCACTTTTTGCGTGTTTATTGTACCTAGGGCTATAGAATTTACACTTACCCTAATTCCAAGCTTAAATAGGGGCACATTTATATTGCTCGACATGAGTTTTTACATTCTCAGCTGTTTTAATGGGATTATAAATGCGTTCATCTTTCTTAGGATTAACGTGATAAAAATAGGTGTAAAGGCATTGTTCACATGCAAAGACATGCCCTCAGACCTGCGGCTATGGGTGGCTGAGGATAACAGTCAACCTAACACCGAGAAAACTGCTGTCAAGCTAAATGTCTCGCGTGTAACGCATCGACCCAATACAGTAGCCCCAACCCCAACTAAACCAAGCAATGAAACTTAATAATTTAAATGCTTTGAATTATGATTAAACTATATTTGGCTGACATCATAAAATTGTGTGGAATATATAAAATGATCAATTCAAATTGTGCGGCTATGACGTTTTGAAGCGCAGAATTTTTTTAAACTCCATCTTTACACAAAATATACAAAAATCTGTTAACTGTAATCATTAAAAAATTTAAATTGATTAATTTGATGAATAATTATTAAGATAGGGTATTTAGTTTTTAATGTAATTTTTGCTGAAACTTTTGAGTTGTTTTAAAATTAAAAAATTTAATACTATACGTCAATATAGTCAACTAGCCTTAATTTACCTATAATTCGATATTTTGTCGTAATTCTTGGTTAACAGGCACAATATTAAAACGGTTTATTAAAAAAACCAAAAACATAAAACTGGTTTTTTGACGCTACAAACTTTTTGTCAAGGGACTAAAACAATAAAATGATATTAAAGCAATGAAAAAGAAAACAAACAAAGCCAAAAAATAAAATAAACTTATCAAAAACCTGCGATCTAAAAGTAAAGAATAAACGCCCCGAATAAGGCAACAAAAATTATATAAATACGAAATTATATCAGAAATAAAAAATGTTATTTAAAATAAAATTTAGTTTTAACAAATACAAAATATAAGACCAATAAAAATTAAAACATTTAAACTTTTTGAAAAACAAAAACATATTACAATATGTCAAATAAAACCAAACAATTATTAAAAAAACGCATTCAAAACGCAACGTTAGTCTATTCTATGGCTAAGTTACTTAGTAAAACATTTTAAACATTTGGAATTATATTACATATTTCGGTAAAATAAATATTAAGCAAAAATTTTTAAATATTTTTATTAGTAATTATAAAACATGCGCCTTTTAAAACACAAACAGTAAAAATTATTGTTAAAACTTAAAACCTATATAAATTAAAACTAAAGATTAACTAGTTCAAGTCTTGTCTTGTTAGATTAAGATTAGCTGTGAAATTTTCATATACGTTATTTGTAACCGCACAATTTGTCAGATCATAAAATCGTGATTAGCAATCGGTTCTTCATTGTCCGTTGTATATGTTCCTTAAAAGACCGGCAAGCTTAACATCCGTGTTTTTGGCGATGCTTCACGGTATAAGCTTGCTAACTTAGAGCCCGTTCACACCTGTTCCCAGTTCCCAGATCCCAAATCCCAAAAACAGCAAAAGCAAGTGCTCACACCTGTGTCCCAGATCCCAGATCCCAGTTCCAAAGACTTGGAGCGGCGCTCCAACTTCTGAAAGTTTTAGTTTTAAAAAAACTAATTTTATCAAATGTTTTTAAAATATCAATTTATTTATAAAAGTAATAAAGATTTACGTTTTATTAAATTAGACTTGATTTTTAGCTTTTCTTTTGATAGTTCAATTTAGCACCTTAAAAACTATTTTTAAAATATCATTTATTTGTGTTTTTAACAATTATTTTGTATTTGTAGGTACGATTCCACAACGCTTCGTACGCACGATTTTTAATTACAACGCTTCGCTTTTGTTTTGTTTTGTTGCTTAAAGCGGGAACGAATATGATACAAAAATCTTTGTTTTTTTACCCAAATCATTACTGAAACAATTTTTTAAACAAATTTAAAAGTTTAACAGTTTTTTAGTCTAAAAAACTTATTTATATAATCAAAAAGATATAAATTTATTTATAAAAGTAATAAAAATTTTGTTTTATTACACTAAACTTGTATTTTTTTACATTTTTTTTTATTATTCAATTTAGAACATTTAAAATTTAAATTTTTAATTTTTGTGTTTTAAACGAATATTTTGTGTTTTACGTTTGATCTTACGCGCCTTATTTGACTAAAACAACGCCCCCGCGCGCGACTTTTTATTCTGGTAAACAAACAGGTGTGAACGGGCCGTTTCTGGGATCTGGGAATTGGGATCTGGGAACTGGGATCAGGACTGAACGGGGCCTTAGTGATGTTCTCCAGAGCTCCGAGCTCCGGAGCAGAGCCTCGCTTTTAGGAGCTCCGGGCCCCGCCCTATTTTTCTTCTAGCTTTATAAATAATTAAAATCGATGTCATGAATTATTTTGTCAAATTTTTTTGTAAATTAAATTTGTTTTCAAAACTTATCTAAAACGCTAGGAATAGTCTTAAAAATACAAATAAAGTAATTTTAAATGTATTTCAAGCTTAAATAAGCTAAAAATCGCTCATTTAAAGGGAGCTCCCTCCGCTTAAAATGGCCAGAGCTCCGAAGCATGATACTGAAGGGTAGGAACATAACTATGCTAACTGTAAATCCTATTTATCGCTACCACACAAATATCAAATCAAAAAACATCGCTACCACTTCTCTGTTCCAAGTTCTATCTATGTTCTGAATTTCAAGTCATAGATTTTATTCGATCAAGTTATAATTGTTTTAAATAAAAGTTGCATATACGTCATGATCGACCGCACAATTTGTCAAATCACAAAATCGTGATTATTAATCGATTCTTCGTTGTCAGTTGTATCTATGTCCCGAATTTAAAGTCATATAGATTTTATTTGGCTAAGTTATAATGGTTTTAAATAAAATTTGCATATACGTCATGATCGACCGCATAATTTTGCAGATTACAAAATCGTGATTATCAACCAATTCCCCATTGTTAGTTGTATTTATGTTCTGAATTTTAAATTCGACCGAGTTATAATTGTTTTAAATTAAATTTGCATATACGTCATGATCGACCGCACAATTTGTCAGATCATAAAATCGTGATTATCAATTGATTCTCCGTTGTCAGTTGTATCTATGTTACAAATTTCAAGTCATATAGATTTTATTTGGCCGAGTTATAATCATAGATGAACACGGTCAAAAAGCTAGGGGGTGTTTACCCCAGGTAAATGACATTTCAAAATCTAGAAGGGGGTCCTAGAGGGGGTCGAACCCCCCTAGCTTTTTTTTGGGGGGGGGGGTCGACCCGGGGTGCGAAATTTTGAAATCTAGAGGGGGGTCAGGTGGGGTCGGGTGTCCAAAGCAAAACAGTTTTAAACCATAATAACTTTAATAATAGTTTTTTTTATAGGATAATACTACATTTTATTGAATAAAAAGCGATATTTAGGTATAAAAAGGGTGTAAAAACATGAATTTGTGTTAAAAATTCACGTTTTTGCAAGAAAATTTAGTATTAAAAAATACTTAAAATTTTCTTGAGAGGGGAGGGGGGCGGGGGTCAGATTTCAAAATCTAGAGGGGGATCAGGGGTGAAAAATTCGAAAATTTGGTGGAAGGGGGGGGGGGCCTCTGGATTTTTTTCTAGGGGGGGCCCCAAATTTCGAGGCTAGGGGGGGTGGACCTCACCCTACCCCCCCCCTTGTTCATCTATGGTTATAATTATTTTAAATAAAATTTGCATCAGATTACAAAATCCTGATTATCAATCGATTTTTCGTTGTCAGTTGTATCTATGTTACGAATTTCAAGTCGTATAGATTTTATTCGGTCGAGTTATAATTGTTTTAATTAAAATTTGCTTATACGTCATCATAAATGGGCAAGTTGGTCCGGAGTGGGGCGAGGCTGGTTAAACCCCAAATTGGGGGGGGGTTAAAATCCGAGAAACGCGAAATACCCATACCCATTTTTTTGAAGTGCATTTTACCCATATCGTTTTTCGATTTTTAAGGAAAAATAGGTGAAAAGCGCTAATTTTAGTTCAAAAAGCCACTTTTATTGCATTTTTGAGCTTTTATTGCTTAAAACATTCATTTTGATCTTAAAACTTATGTTTGGAGGCAGTTAGAAATCATTTTAAAGACATTTTTTTTCTTTATTTTTCCAAAATTGAGGGGTAAATTTTGCTCCCCCCCCACTTCTGAGTGGTAGGTTAAACCCCCTTCTCAAAATTTGGGGAGTTAACCTTTCCCCCGTGCCCATGTATGTACCTCATGATCGACCGCACACTATGTGAGATCACAAAATCGTGATTATCATTGATTTTCCGTTGTCAGTTCAGTTGTATTGTATCTATGTTACGAATTTCAAGTCATATAGATTTTATTCGGCCGAGTTATAATTATTTTAAATAAAATTTGCATATATGTCATGATCGAACACAAAATTTGTCTGATAACAAAATCGTGATTATCAATCAATTCTCCGTTGTCAGTTGTATCTATGTTTCAAATTTCAAGTCATACAAATTTTATTAGGTCCTTTATTCAGAAATAAAAAGGGTTTATAATTTAGTTACTTATTTATTCTTATTTATTTATTTTTATTTCTTATACTTATTCATTACTATCTATTTATCTTCTATCTTTATCTATCTATCTATTCATTTACTTTATTTCTTACCTCTTCATTTATTTCTTATTTATTTACTTTACTTACTTTACTTATTTATTTATTTACTTTCTTATCTATTACTTCTACTTACTTACTATTTATTTATTTTTTTTTTCATCATCATCATCATCATCTTTATTTACTTCTTTATTTATTTATTTATTTATTTATCTTATTTATTTATTTATCTATCTATCTATCTATCTATCTATCTTATCTATCTATCTATCTATCTATCTATCTATCTATCTATCTATTTATTTATTTATTTATTTATTTATTTATCTATCTATCTATTACTTATTTCTTTCTTACATCATCTTCATCTTACTTCATCATCTTCATCTATCTATCTATCTATCTATCTATCTATCTTTCTTTCTTTCTTTCTTTATTTATTTATCTATCTATTTATCTTTCTATCTATTTATCTTTCTATCTATTTATCTTTCTATCTATTTATCTTTCTATCTATTTATCTTTCTATCTATTTATCTTTCTATCTATTTATCTTTCTATCTATTTATCTTTCTATCTATTTATCTTTCTATCTATCTTATCTATCTATCTATCTATCTATTTATTTATCTATCTATCTATTCTTATTCTATTCTATCTATCTATCTATCTATCTATTTATCTATCTATCTATCATGATCTCATCATCATCATCATCATCATCATTACTACTACTACTACTACTACTACTACTACTACTACTACTACTACTACTACTACTACTACTACTACTACTACTCTACTCTACTACTACTACTACTACTACTACTACTACTACTTACTTACTACTACTTACTTACTTACTACTTACTAACTTACTTACTACTACTCACTACTACTACTACTACTACTTACTACTACTACTTACTCTTACTCTTACTACTACTACTACTTACTACTTACTTACTTACTTACTTACTCACTACTACATACTTACTTACTTACTACTTACTTACTTACTCCTCCTTACCTTACTTACTCCACTAACTTACTTACTTACTTACTTACTTACTTACTTACTTACCTACCTACTTACTTACTTACTTACTTACTACTACTTACTTACTTACTTACTTACTTTTTACTTACTTCCCTTTCACTTACTTACTTACTTCACTACTACTTACTTACTTACTTACTTCTACTTACTTACTTACTTACTCTACTTATTTACTTATTTACTTTACTTACTTACTTACTTACTTACTTACTTACTTACTTACTTACTTACTTACTTACTTACTTACTTACTTACTTACTTACTTACTTACTTACTACTGATCTGAAGATAATATTCGGCCGCCCACGGTCGTTGGCCACGGCCCACGTTTTCACCCTGGTGAAAAAAATCTTAATAATTAGTTCAATGGACTTATGTTTTTTATGGGCATACTGGTGCACTGCCCCCCGGGTTTTATTAGAGGGGGTATTATCAAAACGGGGGGGCACGCGGGGGCAACTTTTTTGAAACGGGGGGGGGCAATAAAACAGGGGGAGCAAGCAGAGAGCAAAAAAAAAAAAAGAGAACAAAAGGAGAAAAAAGAAGAAAAAGAAGGGAAAAGGGAAAAAAGGGACAAAAAAAGCGAAAATAAGGTAAAAATAGGTCTAAAATGGCTTAAAATACATTGAAATAGGTTAAAAACTGCAAAAATTTTGCGATCTTATGGTGTTATCATAGGGTAAAATGGTAACCATAATTTTAGGGCACTTTTTCATTTTTGGGCGGGGGGGCCCAATAAAACGGGGGGGGCAAATCCTTTAATAAAACGGCGGGACATTTTCAGACCGAGCACAGATCTATATGGGTATGCTTTTTAATAAGTTTTGTCTAGATTATTTGTAAAAAAAAATTTTGTTTAATTTTTATTTACAATTGACTTTTTGTATATAATATGTGTATTGCATACAAAATATGGTGTTTATTTTGTGGTACATGTAAAATAAAAATATGTGTGTTAAGCATTTTTCTTTTATTTTATTTACCCTGGGATTATAAAAATTTTTGTATGGGGAAATTTTTTTCATTTCATTTTATTTTTATTTTAAGACATGCTTTATTTATGTGAAACTTAAAGAACGTTTTAAAAGTCTTAGTGTCTTTTTCACGAATTGGTTTGATTCTCGTTTATAATTTATTTCGAGTGGTTTTGCGGCGTTTTTAATGATGGTTAAAAATTTTAAATTTTAAGTTGATAAAATTTTAAAAAAGTCCCTAACCTATGCTTCCGAACCCCATACAAAAATATTGGAGTCGCAATTATCTATTCGAGTAGAACTAAAATTTCAGCAATGACATAACGAGAAAAATTGATGTAAAAAATCTATTCAGTGCATTAACACTAACTTGGTGTAGAAAATGTAGCACTGCGGTATATAATTGTGTTGGAAAGCCGTCGCACTATATTTTTGAATGTTTTAATTGAGAAAATTCAAGTTGATAGTCTGTTTGGCTCAGGGTCGAAAATTCCTTGGGCAACTGGACAAAATGTTAGTATTTTTTCATTTTCTTTTATTGTTGTTGATGTTGTTTTTTGCAATGTTCTTAATTTCGAACGCGGTGGTGTTATGTTTTGTTTGCAAATAACCTCTTCTTCAATCACATAAAACGCACGTAAAACCCTTCTCGTATTCATTATTATGGTTTTTTCCAATGTATTGCTATTGCTATATACATAGTGTTTGGTTTTAAATAGTGTTTGATCTGGTGTATTTTTACTATTTTCTCATAACTTCAAAATTTTAAATTTAAGGAAGCGAAGTAAATTGTTTCCCCGTATTTTATTACTTTATAAGAAGTAAATTTTTTGCTTTCTAACTGGTAATATAAAATAACACACGTAAAAATAAACCACATACCACCTAGTAACCGGTTGCAATGCAACCAAAAAAAATTTTTTTTTAAATATGTTCGTTTAATGCAGTGTGAACTTAAACGAAGTTGGAAATTTATTTTTTCGTAGCATAACGTTTGTTTTGCAATGTTTTTTATTTGTCCAGTAATAATGTTTTATTTTAAAAAATGGTGTACAAAAACAAACTTAACCTCAACCAAACAATTCTCGTTAACGGTTGGGAATTAAATTTTGATGTAATACGATTTTTTTTCATTAGTGTGTCCTGATAAATTAATTGGTACTATATAAAAACTCAAATAAATACATCCCCATAAAAAGAAATACAATGATTGGTACTACAGTATATAATAATTGTACTGCAGCTTTAATTTATAAGATAAATTTCTAGTTCTCCGTAAAATAAAATTTTTTATCAATAGTAGTTTATTTCTGCCACTTTATAGTTCTAGTAGTTTTTTAAAGACTAAAAAGTTCAAAAATTTAAAGAGACCCATTTTCCAAAAAAACTAATTGTGTAGATATGTTTCAAAAAATATACAGAAGTCATTTCTTAGAATACAAGCTTTCCACTGATAGGTGGTTTAGCTTAATCGATTTTTTGTGTTAGAAAAAAATATATGTTACAGATAAATTCCGAACGGGACACGAGGGTACTGGACACGAGAGTACTGGACACGAGGGTACTGGACACGAAGGTACTGGACTTAAAAAAATTACGTTCACCACAACCTCGCAGCAAAATCGATTCATTATGCAAGGGGGACATGAGGGTACTGGACACGAGGGTACTGACGAGCAAAAAATATAACTTTCCCGCAAAAAGCGGAATAAACCTATTGCATAACAATAGTTTGTCTTACTTAAAAATCATTTATTTTGTTTGACTGACTTACAAAAGGTAACAATATAAGAAAAAAATATTGAGAAGACATAAAACAAAAATAATAATTTCATAACATTCAAGGATTTTCGTGTTATTTGTCTATATTTTTGTGCATTTTTAAAAACGCTTTTATGCTTTGATTGTGCTGTCAAAACATTTTTGTGGTTATTTTTCGTGGTGTTTAGAAAAATGAATTTTTAATAATGCCTTCGGAAAAAAATACATGCAAAAATATTTGCAAATAATTCTTGTATTAATAACCTTGCAAAAACATTTTAGTAAAATATTTTCCAAAAAACAATTGCTTGTATTTTTTAAAAGTAAATTATTCGGTATTTTTTAAAAGCACACTATTATTAAAATATTATCAGAAAGTTTAGCTTATTCTTTGGGTTTTGCTTAGGCTTAGGAAAATAAAGTTTACTGTGCAATAGTGGGCTTTAAAGACTCCCAAAGATCCGTTGTTGGATTATTTTACTCACGACTCTATATTTAAATGTAATTGTATAAATATCATACATTAAAAATCTAACAATTGTATGTTTTTGGGTTTCAAAAGCACATTTTGTTTGTCTTGCTTTAAATGGTCAATATGTGTCAAGTGATTTCCCTAAGCTATGATTAAAATTTAGTTCAGCTCATTCAGCTTAAAAGATTTACATATTTGTGAAAAACGTATTTTTTTCTTTGCTCAGTACCCTCGTGTCCAGTACCCTCATGTCCAGTGCCCTCGTGTCCAGTACCCTCATGTCCAGTACTCTCGTGTCCAGTACCCTCATGTCCAGTGCCCTCGTGTCCAGTACCCTCATGTCCAGTACCCTCGTGTCCAGTACCCTCGTGTCCACTACCCTCGTGTCCACTACCCTCGTGTCCAGTACCCTCGTGTCCTAGAATCATAAATTCACATGGCGTCAATTGTAATTTAATTTATAATTACATTTTGATTTCCTTTGGTAATGAGGACAGGGAAGAAATTACAATATTAGTCGTGAATATCATTAATGCCATTCTCACCGGCATTGTTCATGTGCAAAACATGCTCTTATATATCAAACCCAAAACTATGGGTGGCTGTAAACAACATTCAAACCTACAGCAAGTATAGTATAGCAGCATCAACAAGAATACATTAACTAATCCAACCAAACCCATCAAACTAAATTTTTCAAAAAAATTAAACCTGAAAATTTTTCAGGTAAACCTATCTCGCTAACAATACGGTTAATTTATAAAAAAAATTTATTAGTGTATACCTGTATAACACATAATGTTAACTAAACATGATGTAGTTATTGTTTAAACCAACAAAACAGTTAGCGAGATACATGTATGCTCGCCTAAACATTTTTTTCAGTC